>CABHPQ010152366.1:0-23850 GCA_902168405.1 Peromyscus aztecus | reverse complement strand
AGAGAGAGAGAGAGAGAGAGAGAGAGAGAGAGAGAGAGAGAGAGAGAAATAGAGAGAGAGGTGAGAGAAGAGAACGAGGGAGAAAGAGAGGAAGACGCCCAGGGACAGCCAGGCACCTGCCAGTCAACCAAATATGGAGTAGGACATACAGAATGAAAGAAAGGTAAAAAGCCCTGAGGCAAAACATAGATGAAGAGAAACAGGTTAAAAAAATTATAAGAGCTAGAGGGACAAGCATAAGATAAAGTCGAGCATTCATAATTAATAATAAGTCTCCGTGACATGATTTGGGAGGTGGTTGGTGGCACAAAAGCGAGCCTGCTACAGGGGTAGAAAATGTTGCCAAGTGCTTCATGGCTTCCTGTGTCATCACTGAGGTAGAGGAACACTGACTTGGATTTGCGTAGATCAATCATGCAGAGAAATAGCACTCCCCTCCCCACTGCCGAGTAGCATGTTTTCATTCTCACAGAGTCCTCTGTTATCCCTCCAAAGCGATGCTCAGGCTGGAACAACGCCCTTCAGAACTTGACTGTCAGAGAAGGAAGCTGCTCAAGTCTTAAGAGAAACGGGCCATGGGAGTTCAAACTGGCCCCACTTGTTCTGAATAAAGATGGAGTCTACTATGTTATAATGGTGAACAGTCGGGTAAGAAACACAGAGTCTATCAGAACAAGCTCCAGTCATGGCTGGGGTAGAGTTCATCTTCCAGTAAACATGGGGGACAAAGGTTCTCATGGGGTAATTATTTCTCAGGTAAACACCAGGTATTGGGGTGGGATGGGGTAGGGAACTCAACCTGGAAGGTTTTTACTGCAGTTAAAAGCCAACCTTGGAAGAGGGCCAATTGAGACCATCACAATCCTAAACCTAGGGCTTGGTCTTCAAGGCTGCAGAATGGATGCGTTCGGTTATTCACTCAGCGAACACAAATGGCAGAGCCCCCACTGGATAGGGCTTCTAGAGCTGGGTTCCCACAGCTTAGCTCTGAAGGGGCAGCGCCATCATCCCTGGAAGGTCCTGTTATCTGGTTTCAACCCAGAGGACTGGAACAGATTTGGCATTAGCTGCATCTATTACAATCCCCCCATCTCAGGATGTCCGTCCCACCTCCACTTGTCTGTGGCACCCTTGCTGAAGCCTTAGCTGGTTTTCCATAGGGCCGAAGGATGGGATCCCTTGCCCGAGAAGAAAGTTGGCCTAAGTCCTTCCTGTGGGATGCATTTTCCCTGTAGCTTCCCAGAACTCCTTGGTGGGACCATGTTGCTCTTCAGTGTGCCTTTCATTCTGGCCTGGTGCCCCCTGCTGCCGTCTACTGAAGTCTCCCAAGGATGCTTCTGATTCGAGTCTGTTCTGAGAAAGCCCATCCTGGCTTTTCCAGGTCCCATTCTGCCCAAGACTGAAGTCCACACAGACTTGCCCTGTCCTGAGTTCCTGTGGACATATGGTTCACCCACTGTGACACCCAGAGTGACCTACTGTCCCAGCTTTACAGCAGAGCATCAGGGATCTTCTCAGGGTCAGCCAAGCAGCCAGCACCCAGTGGGATCTCAGCTTAATCGAGTCCTAAATGCTTAGAGAGGAAAGCTATCCAGCTGTGACTAATCCCAAGATGCTAAATTAGTCTACTTGAGGAAAAATAGAGCAGACAGGCTGAGGAGGGATGGACCAGGTGGGCAGGCAGTTCGTCTGGTGAGGGGCATGTCTGGGACCAGGGTGGGGCCGAGGCTCACTAGTTTAGTTAGTGGAGCTGAGACTAAGTGACTGGAGACGGCTGGCTGGAAAATGGACTTTTCCTTAGATTGCTATTGTTGTTCGATGGCTCTAGTGTCTTTATGACCAGCCTGTCACAGAAGTCAAACCTCTGCCTATCCTTGCTAAGGGCAGGATGTGTGTGAAGATCCCCAGAGGCTGCCTGATGGTAAGGAGGCACACTTCTATGTCTGTTCTCATCCAAACCCTTGAGAGTGGCACTGTCATGGTCATCTGACATGACCATGGCAGAGACACCCAGTGATCCGTCTTCCACTCAGACATTTTAAGAGTGTAAGGGGGTGGGTATTATACAACCATGTTCAGAGGCAGGTGTGGTGGGTATCTGTCCCAGACAAGCCACTGATAAAGAGATAGAGACATCATCCTGGGTCCCACAAGTGGCAAGGCAGGGCGGAGAGGGGGCTGGAACCCAAGTGCATTGGACTTTCCCTGCATTCTTCTCAGTCAATGTGAATATCTTACCTGAAATGATATCTACGATGTACGGACAGCCACAGCAAGCTGCCTGGGCAGTTATAGTCATTTATTTCCCTGTCCCTAAGACTCTTTCTAGGTAGGCAGTATCATCTCAGTTTACAAGAGAGGACACTGAGGCGTGGAAGAGTGAGTTCTAGGCATCTGCGGCAGAGCTAGCATTGGGAACACACTCTTTCTCAATGCCAGCCTGAGGCTGAGTGAGGATGCTTAGACGGAAACCCAGTGCTGGACAGTGAGGCGGGATGCAGGGCAGATGGAGGCAAAGGTCCATAAATGATAGCATCAGGCTCTGCATTTCTCTGCTGTCTCCTCTAGCCAGGCATCTCCCCCAAGCTTCTGCAGCCTGTGCTGCAGATGTCAGGCTGGGCTAGGATTAGAGATGGCAGAGAGTGCTCTGCAGCTGGGCCACAGTGACATACTGGGCTAGCTGTGACAAGCAGATGCCCTTTACAAGGTCCACTTTCCAGACCCAGAGGCTGAGCCTTGTGGGTGGGTGGGAAGCTCCAAGCTGACAGCTTTAGGGCTGGACCTGTTCCAGGCCAGTCTCAGGAAGATGTTTATTTTTCCTGCCTGGTTGTTTTTTCTTTGCAGTGCTGGGGATGGAACTCAGGGACTTGTGCATGCTAGGCAAGCACCTGACCTCTGGGTGACTCACAGCCCTCTTCCTGGCGCTTGAAAGGCAGTGCTAGGCTCCTCAGGCGAGGCCCCTCTGGTGGAACCTACTCCCTCAGCACCCAACTCTCTTCTGCTCAGAAGTCCCCTTCCTTATTTTCCTTTGCACAGCCCAGCAGCCTGCCAACCAGCCCCGACTCTAACTTCTAACTGTCCATTACTCCTTCCTGGCTACAGGGCTGGTAGCATCACCTTCTGTGCACCCACAGGGCCCTGCCCACCCTCTGGCTCCACCTATCTAGCAGGTGGGGTAACCCTCTTTCTGGGAGCTTCCCATCTACTTATCTGAAGGATTCAGTGCAGGGTGTTTACCCACCAACCCCACAGCTCCCCAGAGTTTTCTTGAGTGTGAGCAGCAGGAAATATTAGATAGAAGGATTTATATTGCTGAGAATATTGCGGAGATAAACAGAGAGAAAATAAAGGATAGCCTCGAGAGGGCCTGGAACCTATTCCAATGGCCCCCAACTGTCTCTGCCCCAGGGTATTTATAGAGACGCCAAGGGGTGGAGCAAAAGACCTCCTCCCCCAGCACAGCCAAGTGCAGACCATCTCAGACACCTGCACTCAGGCCCGTGGTCCTAATCATCCTCTATGCGGACCTGCTGGGTAAAGCCATGAGGAACCCGAAAACGGGGTTCCCACAATTCAGCTCTGGGCTGTCCACAGGCCTTCTGATTTGAATGAAAATGGCCTCCAAAGGCTCATGGTGAGTGGCACTATTAGGAGGAGTGACCTTTTTGGAGTAGGGATGGTTTTGTTGGAGGAAGTGTGTCACTGGGGGTGGGCTTTGAGGTTTTAGATGCTCAAGCCAGGCTCAGTGTCTCACTCTTCCTTCCTGCTCCCCGAAGAACTCTCAGACCCTCTCCAGTACTATGTCTATCTGCACCCACCATGCTTCCCACCATGATGATAATGAACTAAACGTCTGAATTGTAAGCAAGCCCCAATTAAATGTTTTCCTTTATAAGAGCTGCTGTGGTCTTGGTGTCTCTTCACAGCAATAGAAACCCTGACTAAGACAACTTCCTATGAATTCCATCTGCTCAACACCCAGACAAGCTCAGGATGCACGTCTCCACTCTTACCGATCACTCCGTCTTCCTTTATTTCATTATCTGGTGTTCCCTCCCCTGATTTCTTAAAATTTAGTCTTATATTCATGGTATTTAGCTACTGTCTGACCCTCAGCCTTGAAGTGCAAGCTCCACAGGGATGGTCCAGATGTCTGGCCCTCGTGTGTAGATGCCACAAATACAGATGTGCATGAGAAATAGAAATCTCTTTAAAGAAGGGGCCAGATGGCCTCATGGCTTCCCGAGCCTTTGTTCCCCGACTCAGAGCAGCGACAGTGAAGAGCTGAGCAGGGAGGAAAGGTAGTGACTTGGAGGCCAGCAAGCATGGTGCACCCATGAATGTGATCACACTGCAGACTGTCAAGACTTGCCCCAAGGCAGGTGCCATAGCAGGGGTGACAGATAGGAGATGGAATGGGATTCTTGAGCTGCCACCTGACACACATGCTCTTGCTTCATGTGTCTTTCTCATGTATTCCACCCAGTTCCCAGGACCCATTTCACCTGTGGGTAAACTGATGAAAGGGTAAGAACAGGCTGCGGCCACATGGGTGGCTGAATGGGGCAGGGTGTGCACTGAAGTGGGTGAGTTCTTCCCCACTTCATGTGGCCTCGATGGGAAAGTTGCCTTTGATCTCTAAGGGTCAGGTTATGATGCCTAAAATCGCCTATAGTTAGGTTTGGTGATGAAGAGCTGCAACCTCACAACGTGGAAGGCAGAGGCAGGAGAATCAAGAATTTAAAGCTTACTCTTGGATATCCTAATGAGCTTGAGGCTAGCCTAGGCTACATGAGACTTTGTCTCAAAAAAATTTTATGTATGTGTGTGTGTACAGGTGTTCATGTGTATATGTATGTATGTGTGTGTACATGTATGTATGAATATGTGTATGTATGTGTGTATGTAAAAAAGGAAGTAAACACAATCTCCTGATCTGGCTACTTTGGTCCCAGTGTGTGGAATGGTAACAGCACCTTTACATACTTCTGAGTGGCCTGAATCGAGCCTTCCCTCAGATGAACAAGAATACAATGGTCAGAATATGAGTGGGCTGTTTTGCCTTTTTTTTTAGCAGCTGATTTTTGACACATTAGAGAAATGAATCATTATCATGTAATTGCTTCTCATTTGGAAAGGTGCAAATTAAAAGAAGGCCAATGTTGACGCCCCGGGCCTACAAGAGTCTGCTCATTAAAGCTGCGAAAGAAGCTGTGGAGAGGAGGAGAGGCTTCCTCATGACCTGTTTCTACCACCCACTCAGCTAGTAGGGTTCTAACTGAAGCTGAGGCAGATGAAAGTGATGGTGGTAATAGTAGTCACGGTGATGGTGGTGCTTGTGGTGATGGCGAACATGGTGATGATGGCGGTGATAATCGTCTAGTTTTAGTGCTCCTCTGAGATGTATGGCCTTCCAACTGAGAATAGTATTTTGCAGCCACCTCAAAACTAGATGTTGATACACCCAGCGGCGAATTACTCAGGGTTTCTTTGGCTGTTTCGGATCTGTTGTGCTTACATATGAATTGCCCAGTTGTTTTGGTATTTATGGGAGGAATTCCAGCAGCATTCTGATGAGGGCTTCACTGAGTCTGTAGGTTGACCTTCAGAAGTTGACCTTTCAAAAGAGATTAATTCTGCTATATGTGAGCATGAGAGGTCTTTCCATCTTCTGGTATCTCCTTCAGTTTCTCAGGACAGAGCTCACAGTTTTTATTGTAGAGGTCTTTCAACTCTTTAGCTAGGTTCATTCCTAGAGTTTTTGAGGTTATTGCTAATAAGATTGATTTCCTGATTCCTTTCACTGAATGTCTATAACTGATATATAGACCAGCCACGGATTTTAATGTCCATGATTGGTATATAGATAAGCCGATGATTTTAATGTCCATGATTGGTATATAGATAAGCCACTGATTTTTTTTGTGTTGGCTTCTATTACTTTTTGAAAATGTGTTCATCAGAATCAAGAGTGTTCTGATAATCTTTTTTACTCAAAATATCATTTATTCCATCTTTTCACTTTCCATTTCTTTGTATCCTTGTCAATGAGGGTTCTTACAAATAGAAGTTAGTTGAAACTTGCTTTTTCTATCCATCCATCCATTCAGTCTATGTCTTTTAATTGTATCCCATGGTTCCTTAATGGTGTTGTTATCTCAATTACTATCTCAGTGTCACAATTCCTCACCTTTTCTTCAGCTCCTTAACCTTTCCCTCTGCCTGGTCTAGTCTCTGGGGATGTTTTACATGGTGTCTGTGGTCTACTGAGCATTTCATTACCAAGATGTCTTCTTTGTTGTTAGAATAAGCCAGGCAGAGAAGGGAGAGAGAGAAAGCCTGTGTCCTGTGTGTGAGCTACCACCTGAGGTCATGTTGGTATCTGAGGGCCATGCTGCCACTGGAGCCATGCCAATCTGGATGGCCTGCACCATCCCCTGGAGCCATGGTGACATCCAGACCCAGGCTGCTTCTGAGAATCATGTCTGGGTCCATGGTCCTACTGAAGCCAGGGTCTGTGTTGAAGTCCATGGAACATGTTGCCACTGGGGACATGCAGAGGTCCAGGGTTTGGGCCACACCTGTGGCCTTGTTGGAGTCTGATGGTCATGCTGCAGCTGGGATCATATGGATCTGAGTGGCCTGTGCTACTATCCGGGACCATGGTTTCATCTGTAGCCAAGGGCCATGTCTGGGTCCGTGACCCTATAGCACCCAGGGTCTGTATTGATGTCCATGGCTCTTGTTGCCATGAGGGCCATGCTGATTCCTGGGGTTTGGGCTGCCACCTGGGACCATGTTGGTGTCTGAGGGATACTGGGGGATTTGGGTGACCTGCCCTGCCACCTGGGGCCATAGTGATTTCTGGACCCAGGCTGCTGCCAAGGACCATGTCTGGGTCCGTAGTCCTACCAAAGCCAGAATCTGTGTTGAAGTCCATGGCCCATGTTACCACCATGGGCTGTGTGGATGCCCGGGATCAGGTCAGCCACCTGAGTCCCTGCTGGTGGACAAGGGTTATGCTGCAGCTGGGGCCATGCAGATCTGAGTGGCCTGCCTGTGCTGCTACCCAATGCCATGGTAATGTCCAGGCCAGAGCTGCAGCTGAGGGCATGTTGGGGTCTGTGACCCTACTGCAGTCAGGGTCTGTGTTGATGTCAGAGGTTCCTGTTACCATCGAAGGCCATGTAGATACTTGAGATCTGGGGCCATGCTAGTGTTCAAAGGCCATGCTACCACTGGGTTTGTGCCAATCTGAATGGTCTGTACTGCCACCTGGGGCAATGGTGACCTGGTAGCTTTGAAGGGCCATGTATGGGTCCGTGGTCTTACTGTAGCCAAGGTCTGTATTGAAATCTGAGGCACATGTTGCCACCAAAGGTTACATGGACACCTGGGGTCGGGGCCGAAACCTGCGGCCTTGTTGGTGTTCAGGGGCCTTGCGGCCACCAGAGCCATCCTGATCTGAGTGACCTGTGCTTCCACTCAGATTGAGGATGTCATCAGGCCAAAGCTGCTGCCGAAGGCCATGTCTGGGTCCATGTTCCTGTGGCACTGGGGTCTGAGTTGATGTCTGTGGCCCGTGCCACCTCAGGGGACATAGGAACCATGCATGGTGAAATCAGAAGGCCATGCTGAGCCAGCGCTGCCTTCTGCTGGTCTTGGGATAGCTGATCCTGCCCTTCGCTGGACACCGCTGCAAGACAGCTGGCCCCAACCCTCTCTGGAGAGCCCTCCCCGAACCCCCACACTGGGAGAGATGGCCCCACCCCTCACCATAGGTGAGGGAGAACTGACCCTGATGGTGTGAGTATAGAGGAGCTGGCTCCACCCCTCGCCTGAGGGGGGCAGCCCCAGTGGCCTGGACTGACCAGCTCAGTTGCCACACAGGCCCACAGGATCTGCTAGAGCTCATGAAGGGTCTAGTTATGTGGATCTCCATGACTCAGGGTCGACATGGGATATCCCAGAGGAGTTTTAGTGAGGATCCAGTGATGACGGTGTATCAGAAATCAGAGGCCTCGAACAAGATCAACGACTCATTGCTATGAACATTTGCAAGTAAAGCTGATTAGACAAAAGGGTATGCTGTGTGACACACCATGGCTCCCAATGACACCAGGATGAATGAGGAGGTGTTGGAGAGGTGGGAAAGATGGAGGAGCAAAGAGATTTTGTTGTAGTTATTGTTTGTTTGTTTACTTGTTTTGTTTTGATCTTTTGGGGGAACACCGCAAGGATGAGGGGAGGATATGGGGGGACTGGGAGGTGAGTGAAACTAGGGTGCATGATGTGAAATTCCTACAGATTCAGTAAAGAAATTATGTCAAACAACAACAACAACAACAACAACAACAACAAAAATCCAATCAGCCAATCAATCGGTCATCAATCACCCAGGCTTAGCCATTAGAACTGAGAGCTTTTTTTTAAAGAAAGCAACTGCTCGCGATTTCTTCTGAAGACAAGCCTTTCTGAAGAGAGCTTGGCAGAAAATCATAAAGCACACAGCTGTGTGTTCCTACTCAACTCGCAGGCAGCAAGCTCCCTAATTAACTCTACCCATGGCTGTGGGGAAAGATAAGAAGGAAAACTGAGTAGCCAGAGACTCAAAGGAGAATGGCGGTGGGGTGCGGAGGGGGTGATCAGACTTAGAGTCAGGCAAATTCCGGGTGTGCCCTGTCTACGTTGCATGTGGTACGGACTATGCAAGACCCCTTGGAGCTCTCCTACTCATCAGGAGTGAAAATGAAAGTCTCCTGTGCAGAGATGCTGTGGTCATAGGGATGGATGCATGTGGCAACGCTTCTGGTGGAGCAGGTGCTCAGCTGCAGGAAGCTAATGGGAGCTTTGAAGGCTCCCTGGTCTTCCTAGACACGTGGAGCATGCGCTGTACCCTCACCGAGCAGCTTGTCCACGTGCCTCTGTCACACTGGATGGCGGAAGTCTTTTATTTCCAAGGGCTACCTGCTGTGTGCCTACACTGCCTGAGCTGACCAAGTGCTTTCTTGGCATCACAGTGGACAGATTAGTTTCCCGTGGCTGCTGTAACAAATGAAGATAAATCTGGTCACTTACTAAAACAGGAAATTGTCATCCCAGACCTGGAGGCTGGAAGCTTGGGATTGGGCAGTGCCTTGTTCCTGCCAAAGCCTCTGGGGGAGAATCAGCTATGTGCTTCTTGGAATGCTCCTTCCTGGTGACTCCTGATCTTTCAAGCTGATCATATCTCAAGATCCTTAACTGTTCAAAAAGGCCTTATTTCTAGGAAGTGTCGCATTCTAAGGACCCAGTTAGATTTGAATCTTGGCAGATGTTATTCAATCCACCACAAGAGAGGAACTTGTTATGGTTTAAATAGGAAATGTCTCCTACCTACAGAACTCATGTGTTGAATATTTGGTCCCCAAATGGAAGTGTTCGTTCTCTCTCTCTCTCTCTCTCTCTCTCTCTCTCTCTCTCTCTCTCTCTCTGTGTGTGTGTGTGTGTGTGTGTGTGTGTGTGAACTTAAGGACATAGGGCCTCACTGGAGGATGTAGGTCTCAGTGAGTATACCTTGAAGGTTATATACCTGCTCTCAGTCTCCCTGGCCCCACTCCACTTCCCATTGGCCCTGAGGTGAACAGCCTCTTTCTGCTCAGTCCTACCTCTGTGACCTTCCAGCCCCATCATGGTCCTGCCATTGACAGAACTGAGTGCTGTAACTGGAAACCCTGAGCCAAGCTCAATCTTTCCTCCCCGATGTCACTCAAAGTGACTTAACTTGTGATTAAACAGAGCATGAACCTGGCACTGTGCTGACTTGAGGAGCAACTTGTGGGCATCGTCTGTGGGGATTTCAGGGCCCCAGAGCTCCTGTGCGAACAGGGAGCAAGAAGCCGTGCCTCTGGGGTTGTCTGAGACGATGGAAGAAGGCAGTTTTAACAGCATGGCTGGAACTGGCAGATCTGGTGACAGTGTCTAGGGGCTTCCAGATTCAGGGGGGGTAGATTTGGCTGGGCTGGTTGCTTAGCAACTTCCAGAAGTGTGGAGGTGCCGTTCTCAGGCCAGTGGGGCCTGAAGGTGATGGTAGGTGTTCAACCCTGAAGAGGGACCTCAAGGGTGGCCATTTAACTAGAGAACACTTCACCTGGTCACACCCCCTTCTGCTCTCAGAGAGGGAAACTGAGACCCCAAAGAGAGCCAAGGCTTTGCCTAAGTTCCTGTGGCATCCGACCCAGTTGCAGCAAGCTTGTAAGAGTACAGAGCCACGGGCCAGTAAGAGATGGCATCTCTGTGTCTTGGCTAGGAATTAGGGCTCAGGAGTAATCAATGAAGGTTGCAGGGTCAGCTCAAGGTCAAGCCAAAGAAGGAAAATGCATTTTGGAAGAAAATGCATTAGTGAAAGAAACCAGGTGTAGCACGTAGGTGTCTCTTGGGATGGGAACCTCTGAGGGTCAAACTCTTGTTTTCCAAACCAAGGAATCAAATACGCTAAATGTGTGGACATGCCCCTCTCTAGCAAATCCTGTTGCTTGTTACATGTATAGCTCTGTTTTAAACCACACAGTGCTGTAGAGAAAGGGGCACATGAATTCCTATCATGTAGGAACCACATCCTCTCATCCATGCCTTCTCTCTTCCAGGTAACCTTTGACTACAGCGATGCAATGAAGCAGAAGGGATAAATGCAAAATTCACTCTTCAGACAGAATGAGGAACTGCATAAAAACGTACAAAATCCCTGCAACCCCTTCATTCTATTCCACATGATTCAGAACCCTCACAAGAAAGTGAAAGCCAAACATGCTATACAGAACAAAAGGTGTTCTGCCTTTTGGTAGCTTAATCTTGACTTGTGATGAACGTTCTGGTCAGTGCAATGCTTTGCTTTACCCACCTCTAACGATAGGGGGCACCATCCCTGGGGATCACAGTCATGTGCCGATGACCAAGACATTCATGGCTATGGCATTGCCCTGCGTTCTCCCCACAGTTTTCTGACTACCAAATATTCTTCAAATTACCCTTTTGAGAAGGGATCACCCAAACAGGTGTCCACCCATACATTAGCCTGAGCCATCACAGACAAGTTCTGTGACCTCCAACCCTGGGCAGGAAGAGTCTTATCTTGCTTTATCTCACAAGACTGGCAGAAGACAAAGCATGGTTATCCACCTGAAGGATTTGGAGCAATCCCACTACACAAAAAGCTTGCAGACTCTTAGCTCTTACATTATCACATTCATTATGACCATATCTGGCTGCTGAGTTGGAATACATTTTTCTCATATAGAATGGCCATGTTTTAAAGGTTTCTACTATGTATATGGGCTGAATCATGTCCTCAGAGGATGTGCTGATGTCTACCTCTGGTACCTGTGACAGTGGCCCTGTTTGGAAGAAGGGTCTGTAAAGGCCTGGCCAAGTTAAGCTGAGGCCGTGGTCAAGTCATGTGTGGCTGACACCTGTTGATTGGTGTCCTTATGAGGATAAGGATCAGGAGGCACCATGGACACCTGTCACAGCCAAGGAGCACTGAGGATGGTGGCGACCAGCATGGGCCATGGCAGGCCAGTGGGAACTTCTTTCCTGCAGCCTTGTGGGGAGTGTGGCCCTGACTACACCCCTATACCTAGGTCTAGGACTTCTATCCCAGTCACCCAGTTTGTGGTAAACTGTTCTAGCAGCCATGGAAATGGATACACTCACTTTGGGCAAGAAGACAATGAGAGTTCTGAACAGCAATAGAACCAAGAGGAGACACGGTGGTATTTTAAAACTAAGAAGCATGGAGGGGTGTTGAAGTATGTGTTATGGTTTGTGTCTTGAGTGACTTTTAAAGAGTTCAAGTCTTAAAAGTTTTCATTCTTAATAGCACATGGGAAATTGTGGAAGCTTCAAGGTGGTGCTGTGTGGGAGGTTCTCTGGCCATGGAGGGGGTGCCCTTGGCTGGCGATACAATCAGCTTTGCTCTATTAGGTACTGTCTGTATCACATTGCCTTATTCCAGGACCAATGCACCCAACCTATGGCAGACCTGTGGTGGTTTGAATGCAAATGGTCCCCATAGACTCATAGGGGGTGGCATTATTGGAGGTGTGGCCTTGTTGGAGGAAGTGTGGCACTAGGGGTGGGCTTTGAGGTTTCAGAAGTTCAAGCCAGTCCCAGTATCTCTCTCTCTCTCTCTTCCTTCCTGCTGTCTACTGTATCAGATGTAGAACTCCCAGTTCCTTCTCTAGCACTGTGTCTGCCTGCATGCTGCCATGCTTCCTGCCATCATGATAATGGACTTAATCTCTAAACTGTAAGTCAGCTCCAATTACATGTTTTCCTTTATAAGAGTTGTTGTGGTCATGGTGTCTCTTCACATCAATAAAACCCTAAGACAGACCAAAACCTCCCGAACTATGAGCTAAAATGACCCCTTTCTATTTTCTAAGTAGGTTGTCTCAAGTAATCTGTTGAGTAATGACTAATATGGATGGCAAATTACTGTTCAAGTTTAATTGCCAACTTGACCAATCTAGAACCACCTATGAAGAGAGTCTCCACAAGGGATTGTCTAGGCTATGTTGGCTGTCAGCTTGTCTATCGTGGATTCTCTTGAGTACATTACTTAAGGTGAGAAGACCTGCCCATAGTGGGTCAGTGCCTAGACAGACTCCCTGCATACTGTGTATGTGTAAAGAGGTGCCGATCACTAATAAACATGAGTGCATTAATTTCCCTCTGCTTTTGACTGTAGATGTGACTACCTGGCTCATGCTCCTGCCTTAACTTCCCTGCAATGATGGACTTTAATTTGGAATTGTAAGCTAAATAAACCTTTCTCATTCAGAGTCACTATTGCCAGGATATTTCACCACAGCAATGGAAACAAGACTAAAACAATGGTTTCACTCTGAGCTAGTTTCCTTTTCTTACCCATCTGCCCCCAGTCCTTCCTCTGTCATTGAATTCCCTGATCTGGGTCCATATACACTGAGACTATGGCTTACATACTTCAGTTGGTCACTAGGATGGCCCATATTGCAGAAGTCCATTGACAGGTCTCTGACTTCAAGGCACCCAGGACTTGAAGGGTGACAGCTCCCACAAGGCAGCCACTCTGCATCACTACACAGCCTCCCTCCAGGCTACAGTCTCACCATGAATTTTTCCACATGTCTGGGTGGTCATGAGGATGGGACTGCTTCCCACTGTGGCTGGTCCTGGGGCCTCTGTCTTGCTGAGTCCGCTAGTCTTGCCCTCAGATCAGAGAGGAGACCATTCCCACAATGGTTCTTTAAGTCCACTTGACTGCCCCGCCTTGGGGACCATCTTCTACCAGGCCCTGGAGCAGCTACAACTACAGCATTCACAAGCTGTATTCAGAAAGCTCGTGCCACAGGAACCTTTCTGCAAGTCCCTGTGTGGACGTGGGCATGAGGCTGGGTTTCCATTTCTAGAAGGGGCTACTATTAATAACACATGCCAATGACTCCAGAGGTAAGCCTCACTCTCATTTAAATTCATTGATATGTCCTTGGCAATGACAGCTAATTTTGTATTATGTGGGCTTGTCTTTTAAGAATCATGACCACATACTGGTTTAGTGTCAAGATGTGTCTCAGTTTATGGCTCTAATTGTATGAGTGTATATGTACCTACTTTTCTAGCCAATAATTTCTTCTTTGTCATGAAGACTAGAAATTAATTTTCCTGTCACTCTACTTTGGACATAATTTTCTCACTCCTCAGGGGACAGAGTCACCTGATTTGAATCCCATCTAAACCGCTTAGTGCAGTTGTGAGAAGGCCAAAACCATGCATGGGAGTCTATCTGTTTGCCTCTTTCTCTCTTTCCCTCCCTTTTTCTCCTTCTGTCTGCCCCTCCCTTTCTCTCCTTCTCTCTGCCCCTCTCTTGCTCTCTCTCTCCCTCCCTCCCTCCCCCACCTCTCTCTCCCTCTCTCTCCCTTTTTCTCTCATTTGTTCCTACACCTGTTCATTATTCAACAGATAGGAATGTCTGGGGTCATATGCACACTAGCCACTGTGCAGGAGACTTGTATCTGTGGGCTCATGACCTCGCGGTGGTGGAATCTATGAGCAGGGCCAGAGCTCTTGTTCTGCTTTTTAACCCCAAATGAGGTGCTCCAGGCCATGTAGCTGCTAGTTGAATTTGAACCCTGGGTGGATGAAATTCACTCCCATCTGCTGTGTACTACTGTGCCATGTTAGAGATCAGAGCCCAGACCTGACCAACCGCAAGATCCCGGAATCAATGTCACAGACACACAGAACGAGAATGGATAATATATAAACAGTGTTCAAATGAATCTAGAATACTAGCCATGCAGCACCCATTAGTCCTGGCCCCTCCCTCTCCTGGAAACCCCTTTGAAAATGGTTACCACCAGGTCTGACTCTCCAAGGGCTTCCTTCCCACTTCCTTCTCTGTAGATGTGAGGAGGGCATGGCTGGCACTCTGTTTTGTCTTTTCACTTGCCTCTGTCCCCATCTCCTTACTTTAGATGCTCCTATGGGGTCTGCAAAAACTTGGCTGAGATGTTAGTCCCTCTGTGGAACTCTGGCTTGTGTAGTTCGAGGGCTCCTGTATCTGTCCTTCACCCAGTACTCAGGTAACTCCTACCTGCAGGAAAGGCTCCACAGGGCTAAGGCATTATGACAAGTAGACGAGACCCCTTTTCATACCGGATAGGAGCTAAGTGGGCACCTGGTCCATCCTATGGGGCCAGCCCCATCATCTGGGGTGCTCATCGCCATCCTAATTCCCACCCTCAAAGACCATCCTCCCTCTGGGTACCTCTGTCCTCTCCACTAAGCCCACATCTCCCTTCCAGGTGTCAGGCCCTCATGACAGCCTTCAGACTGGAAATGAGGTGTAGAGATCGTCCGTCCTTCAAAGTAAGGCTTTCAAGTGCTTTGTTGATGAGATTCTCTGAGCTGCCTTGGGGCTGCGCACACACATAAAATATGTAGAAGGAAACTTCTGTCTTTGTGTTTTCTCTTTTCCTCTGCCTGACTTCAACTCCCTGTCAGGTTTCCTTCAATTGATTGCTCAGGAGAGAAGCTGTCTGGGGGAAAACTATTGTGTTCCCTCCTGGGAGGGTAATTCCAGCAGGTCCCTGGTTACTGTCATTTCCTTATGGGGAGGGCATACTGGGGGGATCTCAGCCATTTATCCCTCACTGTCCTCATTCCTCACTTTCCCAGAGAGCTCCTCCTGGGATGGGCTCTGCCCTGAAGGCTTAGGTAGCCGGTGAAGCTCTCTCAATCCAGACTTCCCTTAGATAGGTAATCACCCCGAGGCCCTGGGCTGGGCACTGTCACTGTGAGTTGATTGTGGTCCTAGAACCAGTCCAGCTAGTGCCTGAGATCATTGCTTGCTAGAGAGGCATGGCTGCTGAGTGAACACAGGGTTAGGGGGTGAAGGGTCAGGACTGAGAGCTTATCTGTGCTTGTAGGGTACAGGTGATTTCCCTGGAGGGAGCCTGTGGACACCCGTGTGGAGCTGAGTCTTTCACACCCTGAGACATGAAAGCTCTCCCATCAATACCAAGTGCTACGGCACGGGGATCTGAACTTCAGAGCAAAGCAGAAGGCCAGTCCCTGACTTCTGAGTAGGGACGATGCCTGAAGCAGGAACCGATGGAAACTACGAAAATCAGCATTCTTCAGAGTCACCTTTAGCTGAGAAGGTCTGTCAGAGGGACATGGGTGACAAAACCGTGTCTTGTGTAGACACACGCAGGGTAGATTTGTGGAGATGGAAGTTAACCTCATCCTGGGAAGAAGAAAGTGGAAGCCCCCCTCCTTGTTATCCAGAATTCTCAGTGTAGGCCTCTTTTCCTCTGAGCAATTAAAAAAAAATGACATGTATGTATGTATGTGTGGGCACATATGTGGAGGACAGAGGACAACTGGTGGGGGTTGGTTCTCTCCTTCTATCATGTGGGTCCCAGGGATCTAACCCAGATCCTCAGACTTGGTGGTAAACGCTTTTAGACACTGAGCTATCTAAGTAGTTTTTAACCTTTTAGGTCAGTCTCAGAATGAATCTAATCCTACTCAAGTTTTAGCAAACAGTTAATGCTCACCAGCCAGGTACATATGCAAGTGTTAAGATCTTGGTTCTTAGGACAAGAAGGAGAAGGTCCAAATACATCATTTCTCAGCTCTGTGATGCAGAAAATCAATCTGAACTGCTTTCTTTCAGTCTATAGATTGAGAATAAGTCTAGTTTGGAAAGAAAGAATTTGGCAGCTCACTTTTTATCCCATTTTCTATTCCTGGGATAGGATGAGTGAAACCAAAGGGAAAAAAATGACCTGGTCATTTCTCTACTCAACATGCCAATCCTACCTCAGGATGGTACTGACGAGCAGGAAGGCAAGAGAGCATCCTACATGCTCAGCACTGTTTGCAGGAGGCACCTGGTCTAAGATTAGCAGGTAGCTCAGGGATGGCCCACAGGAGAGGTCAGGGCGGCTCCTGGTCCTCAGTGGTAGGAGCCATGGAGTTCCTCCTGCTCATCAGGAATGTTAAACATGCAGGGTTGTCTCTTCAAAGGGAGAGATGTATAACCGGTGTGCTGCCCAGAAGGCTGGGAAGAGAGGTGTTAATAGCCTGGTGACCTCTGCACCATCTGGATGGGCAGACCTCATGGGCTCCCCCAGATTCTTATCTTTACCCCAGTCAATCTATACCTGTCTTCTCTCTGTCTCCAGATCCTTATCATGAACTTTGTTTACCATAAGCCTACTTTCTCAGTTAATCTCTATAATCTATAGAACCTGTCTTTATGGAAGATGTCGCTTGTACTTTACAAGAGTTTTAATGTAAGCATGAAGTTTGAACACACACTGGCTACTGAGTCCTGTCGAATGGGACTTCCCCCTGCCTCCTGTGAATTGACACTCTGCTGGTCATGGTGTTTGCAGAGACCCTTCCTGCGTAAGTGACAGGGCCACAGTGGACCAAGGTGCACCCTCCGATGGCTGGGGAAAGCTGGGCATCTGTCTTGATGTACTAATTACATTCCCACGGTATTTTTTGTGGGAGTTGAAACATTTAGAAACAGGGCGTAGCACACAGTCAGCGCTCCACAGATGCTGCTGTCCACACCTCAAGTCTCTAGGTGGCGGCAGCATGCAGGGGTGTTTCTCCTCCTGACTGTCTGCTGCCCTGTCAGGCAGGTACCTGTCTTAGTTAGGGTTCCTATTACTGTAATAAAACACCATGACCAAAAGCAACTTGGGGAGGACAGTGTTTGTTTCAGCTTACAGATCTAAGGTCACACTCCATCACTGAGAGAAGGCAGGGCAGGAACCTGGAGGCAGGAGCTCATTCAGGGGCCATGGAGGAGTGCTGCTTCCTGGCTTGCTCTTATGGCTTGCTTAGTCTTGCTTAGCGGCCCAGGGGAGGTGCCACCCACAGTGGGATGGGCCCCCTCCCACATCAATTATCAATCAAGAAAATACATCACCACAGGCTTATCCACAGGTCAATGTGGTGGGGGGCATTTTCTCAATTGAGATTCCCTCTTCCAGAATGACTCTAGTGTATGTCAAGTGGACATGAGTCTAGTCTGCACAATGTCTCCTTTGTCCTCGAGCCATTCTGAAACCCTGCCTTCATGGTGAGGGTATATGTGCATGTGCTGGTGTGCGTGGCATTTCCATGATCATTTCAAGTCCCCCTCGGCCATCTCATCACAGTTTCCTGGTACTCAGGATGGGGACAAATGCATTCCATCCAACAATCACAAATAGGAACCAACATGGTATCTGAAAGTAAGCGACACTAGATGAGACAGAAGTTTAATTCCATTTGTTTTTCTAGAAATCTAATAGGCAGGTGTCACCTTGACTGATTAATGAGATGCTGGGATCATCTTGCATACCAGGCAATATATGACTGACTGAGCACCAGCCCCACAATTTAGTCTTCATCAACATAGAGAAAAAGCAAAGCAAGACTATGAATACCCGCTCAGGAAGAGAGGGTGCAACCCTGTTGGATGATGCCCTAAACCTACCTCTCAGCACCAGTCTTAGGGAGCCTCTAGCTGGACACAGCCACAAGGCCAGGAAAATGGCAAGGCCTTCAAGAACACTCTATCTTACAGACAAGGAAACTGAGGCACGAGAAGAACCAACTTTCCCAGTTGATGGCTCCACAGTCAGCTGGCACTGGGCAAGATGGTGGATAGGGGCTGGGTTCCCCTGCTACTAAGTGACAATGACCTTCCCTAGAGCTGCCAGGAACCCCGAGGGAGATTACTCTCAAGTCCTTAAGAGTGCAGCTGATCAGCAGTGACTCATCCATCCTAGCCACCATCATCAGTGAACTTCCTCAGTACCTGTGCCTTCTCTGAGGCAGAGATGTACCTTGATTATCTTTGATTCCTCACAAGTCGGTCCTAAGCCCACACACAGCATCCCAGGTTCATCATTATTGGGCTCTTGGACATTACCATTGGCAGGCATGTCGGTTAGCATGTATCTATCTGCCCTTTGTGGGCAGCATGAAGGCAGCCCACTGCACTTCAGTAAGGTCTAAAGCTGGAGCACCCCCTTCCCCCCATTAGGCTTTGCTTTTTCCTGGGCCTGAAGTTCCCCACCAGTCCAGGAGATATCTGAGCCGCACCCCAGTCCCCCAGGCCAGGCACAACACAAGAGGATGTCCTACCTGGGCCGCTGCAGAATGAGGCAATGATGGCCAAGATGCACACAATGCTTAGGTAAGGGACCCATGGGGCTTGGTCCTGCAGGAAAAGGGCAATGTGAACAGGCAAGGAACAGCAGGATGTCTAGGGGACCTGCATTTTTCCTGACTCCATCTGCATGACAGGCCATTTCATATCCCCAAGCCTCAATTGCTGCAAATTGCAACCATCAGAGTCATTCTGTCCTCTGATTTCCCAGATGTGGGAAATGAGATGATGCCTACAGAACCCACAGGCCCCAGTATGCGAGAAGCGGTAAATAAGTGTACACATAACAGCGATTGAATGCTTTGTTTAAAGCAAAGCGTCGGAGACAATGTTCAGGTATTGTTACACTGAAATTTCTCTCAGTTATCATTCTCACTGTGTAAAGCACCATGTTTACATTCCTACTGTTCATGAGTGTGGAGGGCTAACTCACTCCTGGAATGTCCAGAGGGTCTGTCACTCATCTATAGGCAGATGTTGAGCTCCGGGGCCCTGTTGTGTGGGACTTAGATTGGGGCAGAAGAAAGATAGACTCCATAGCACCTTCCACTCCCTCTCCCAGAACCTCAGAGGGACAGTGCAAAGCCACCCAGCTCAGGACCACTATTTGTCTGCATATGGGAAAATGCCAGCTCAGGCAACACACTGTCCCCCAAGGAGGAGCCAGCTCAGCACCACCTCTGAAGGACAGGCTTCTGACATCACCACACCACTCTTGCCTCATTCTGGAACTGTTTGGAACATTAGGATATCTGGCTGATGACCAAGAAGCCCAGCTTTCAATGTTAAAATGTATTCCTGAAAATAATACCAAGACTTATTAGCCCAGTACGTGCTTGATGAATCCAGGTTGCTCGGAGCAGGGGGGAAAGATGTGGGGCTTACAATAAAGACCCTGGGACCTAATCCCACCTCTGCTATCATCCAGCTGTGAAACGTTGGTCACTTCTATTTATGATTTGGAGTTTCTCTCCATAAAAGGAGGCAGTCTGGGGCTGGAGAGATGGCTCAGCAGTTAAGGGCACTTGCTGCTCTTGCAGAGGACCCAGGTTCAATTCCCAGCACTCACCTCGTGGCTCACAACTATCTTTAACTCCACTCCTAGGGGATCTGACACCCTCTTCTGTGCTCACTGGGCACCAGTCACACATGGGGTACACAGACATACATGCAGGGGAAACACCCATATGCGTAAAATAAAATGTGAAGTTTTTAAAAAGAGACACCCTGAATTTTGTAAGGATTGTGGATATAATTGCTCTTCCACATAAACACACATGCGCACTCCTGGACCACTCACTCTACATGCTGTTAGTTACTCCTCACAGCATCCCAGGCTACAGGGACAACTTTCCCTTGTAGAGCTTGGGCCCAAGAGGAGCCAGCAGAGTGGGAAGTGGAATTTCAGGTCACGGAATCCAGGTGACAGGGTGGTTACTGAGAAGTCACCTGACAGGCAGTGATCTGCTTCCCTTGCAAGGAGCAACACCTTAGGAGCACCTTACATAATCCCCCCACTCCAAAGAGAGGTAAATTGAGGCTCAGGGAAGGGAGGCATCCTGCTCACTGCAACACAGCTCATCTGTGGCAGTGGTAGGGCCAGAAGTCAGGTGTCTTGTCTCCAAGTTCCAGGACCCATCACCAGTGCCACCCAGGGCTCTGGAAGTGAAGCTCCATGGGAAATACGCCTCACAGGAGGGGTCTGCTGAGAGGCTAAGCCCACAAGCCCAAGGCTCCAAAGGGATGAAGCCAGAGCCAGCTCTCTGCTGATTCCCTCAAAGAGTGACATGCACAATGTCTCACCTGCAGGGTCAGCGTCACAGTGAGGGTCCCAAAGAAGAGGGCCATCAGCCCGAAGCCACCAATAAGGAGAGGTCTTCGTCCTAGGCGCTCTATGACCAGGCCCTAGTTGGAGAGAGCAAAGGAGGTGGGAAACACAGTTATTTCACTTTGAGCCCAGTAACAAGGGACCATGGTCCTGGGAACTCATGGCGGAAGGCTGTGTAAGACCTTGGAAGACCTTGAAAGGCTGTGGAAGGTTAGTTTCACACAGCGGAGGTGATCCAGGAGGATCACCTTACGCAGTTCCTGCAGCTGCAGCTGTGGAAGTGTCCTTGGTCTCCTCCCACTGACATTTCTGTCTGTCACCAAGGTGGGTAAAGGCAATGACCCTGAACTCTAATGACCATAGGCAAGTGCCGGAGCCAGGCAGGCTTGGGCTGATATCCTGGCTCTATCACTTGGCGGCTGTCTGGACTTCCACTTGTGACTTCAGGTTCTCTGTGACAGGAAGATGAGCACTGTCACCTCCCCCGCCCCATTCCCAAGGCATCTAAGAGGTTGAATGGGTTAAATAAGGCACTCACTGCCTGCTGATTAGTTAGGTGACTTCCCCTCCCCCTCCCCACTGTTTCACAAAGAAAGAACATCAAGGATCAGAGAGATGAAATAACCTGGAAGAGGCCACACAGCAGAAAGTGAGAGGGCAGGGAATTGAACCCAGGGTGTTGGCAAGACTCATGATTGAGCTCAGCAGGGAGAGGGTCGGCTGGAGCAAAGGCTTGGAGGTGGGAAGATTCCTATTGAGAGTGCTACCTCCTTTCGCCATCTCGTGGTCTTCTTCCTAATATCCCCGCCTCCCCAACCCCCGGACACACACACACACACACACACACACACACACACACACACACACAATCTCCATGGGAGGAAAGCCTGTAGTATTTGTTTTCTGAATCTGGCTTATTCTGTTTGACATAGATATCTAAAGTTCCATCCATTTTCCTACAAATGCCATGATTTTAATTTTCTTTGTGACCGAACAATATTCTGTTGTGTGTTTGCACCCCGTTTTCTTTATCCACTCATCTCTTGGAAGTGTTCCATTTCCTGGCTACTGTGAACAGAGCAGTGGTGGACACGGGTGAGCAGGTGTCTACGGTAGGCTGACTTAGAGTCCTTTGAGGGAAGGGGATTTTCAGTGGTAGTGCGAGAGAAAGGCGGACAACAGAATTCCTGCGACAAGAAAGTGAAGGAGGCTGTTCAGAGGGGGTGAGAATCAACAAGAACAATTGACGGGTAAAAATGACCACATCGATCGATCAATCGATCGATCGATCAATCAATCAATTAAAATCATCTGCTTTGGGCGAGCGGAAGTGGTAACGCTGTGGAGGGTCGTGAAGATGGAGCCTCAGGTGACAAGAGGGACAGGGCCCAGAAGTCTTGGAGTGTCACCTCCCCTGTGCTCTGATCCCCACTGGGGGCTGGAAGCTCTCCGGGAGGTGAGTATTCTCTCCAGATGATGAGGGCTGCAATCTAGGCATAGCAGGAACTAGGGCATGAGTGGCATCTGCCATCTGAGGAATACAGCCCTGCAGACCAGATGACAGCTCACATCACCCAGCTATGGGTAGGAGCCTGGGGCTGGGTCACCCAGGCACGACATTGTCTAGACAGGAGGGGCCTTCAGTGCATAGTCAAGGACTGGAGGAAGGTAGGGATATCCTGACTGGTTGGAAGGGCTTTTTTTCTGCAGACCAGGGCCTCCCAAACTTTGCCTCCTGGGAACCTAACCCAAGAGAATGGAGCAACAAAGATGTCCAGAGGGGCATGGGCCTGAAGACGGGTTGCCCTGAGCTTGAGTCCTGGCTCTGCCTCTCAGCCTTCCTTGCATGAAGGATGGATGACTGAGTGACTGAGCCTGAGTTTCCCCACCTGGGAAGTGTGGATGGTAGTATCTCTGCAGGGTAGCTGTGAGATGAGAAAAGGCGTGCTGGGCCTGAATTCCCACCAGAGCAGAACTGCAGCATGACTGATTGTTGGTCTAAGAATGGCCTGGGTAGCTGCTCTCACTCCTGCCTCTAAGTGGCCCCACGGCCTTGAACATGAAGGCCAGCCCTTTTGTGACTTCATTTCCTTTTGTGAGTCCATGGGATTAGTCTAGGTGACAGGAGTAGGGGATCATTTCTGAGCACCCACTGTTCCAGGTAATACACCGAGCACATTTCCAGTACCAGTCATTTAATCCCCACAAACACCCCAGGAAATGGGCCTTGTTGGTCTCGTTATACAGGTGAAAAAACAAAACAAAACAAAACAAAACAAGTCGAGACTTTGGGAACTTGGCCAAGGCACACGGCTGATAAGCGATGCAGGGATGCCTACAGAATCTGTTCTGGTTCTGAAGGTCTCAAGTTTCCCGAAGTAGAAACAGGCAGAGCCCCCCAGTTTGCAGCAGCGCACGGCCCCATCTTCACGTCTGATCATTGAACACATACAACACTGAGCAACCGTCTGGCCCTCTTTCCTCCCTGCCCTCCCTGAAGGTCCTCACATCACTCTGCTTCCCCAGAATCCAGAAGCACCCCTGGCTGCCATGGGGCCCTTTGTACTGATGGAGTGAGCAAAGCAGGTAAGCAGTGTGCATGGATGGGCAGCGGAGACAGAGAAGAGAGGGGCAGTGAACTCACTCTGTGGAAAGTGTGGAGTGGGGTGTGCAGGCCAGGGAAGGTCATGGAAGAAGTGAAGAGCAGAGCTTTGTGGGGAAAGAGGGTGGGGAGAGGCAATAAGGAGAGGGAAATGTGGAGAGAGGAAGACAGAAGGAGGGGGGAGGGAGGGAAGGAGGGAGGGAGAGAGTGTGTGTGTGTTCCTAGGCCTTCAAAAGCTGGACCCATCAAAGGGGAGGCATTAGTAGGGCCACAGGGTCCTGAGCACCAGGAACAGGGAGCTGGGTCCCCGTGACAAGAGCAAGTCAGAACCACCCAGGATCAGAGGCCCAGAGCAGTCCTGGGATGCACCCACCAAGGCACAGAGGGAATTAGCAGAAAGACACAGAAGTGGACGGGCGCTCTTCCACTTCAAAGCGCTTCTGAAAACCTGCATGCTTTCTCCTCATGAGGACTCAGTCTACAAGACCACCCATGACCTCAGCTGTAAAATAAATACCAGAGGATCTGGGTAGAAAATACCTGGGAATGAAAACATTATCAGTTAGTTTTGGATAGGTTGGGAAATCCTCAGGATATAATTTTAAATAAAATAAATAAAGGTAAGACTAGACAATAGTTACTGTATAAAACAGGAATTCTATCCACTGATCCCAGGTCTCTCTCTCTCTCTCTCTCTCTCTCTCTCTCTCTCTCTCTCTC
>CABHPQ010152365.1:0-10136 GCA_902168405.1 Peromyscus aztecus | reverse complement strand
GGGTTGGAGGTGGGGGGAGGTTGCAGCATCAGGAATGGAACCAAAATGTCTACAGAAAGGACAAGCCCCAACAGTCATCATGGTCTGTGAGGACTAGGACTAGAGACCCAGGTCAGCTCCAAGCTCCCTCTCCATGTCCTTCTTGCTCCCTGGGGCTCAAACTGGGCTGGCAAAGGTGGCTAACAATTGCATCTGTCTGTGGGAGTGGCTGAGTCTCAAAGCAGAATGAGAAGCAGGCGCTTACGTTACCGAGTCTGAAGCTTCTTAGGAGAAGCCATTTTGTCCTCAAGAAGACACTAACAAAAGCCTCTGAAGGCAGGTGAGTCCCAACCCAGTGTCTCAGAGTTATAGCTCTTCCATGTGAGGAATGCTCCCCTCCCTGTAACCCAGAGTATAGTGACAGGTCCACAGGAGACATGGAAATGACCCCATAGGGCAGCTCCTTGCATGCCAAGACTGTGGGATCCAATTTTGAATCAACTTCCTCCGTCCTACCGACCACCCTCCTGTGCTGAAGATGAGGCGAGTGCAGGACAAAGAGCGCATTTTCTCCTGACTGGGAGCTTTGGTAACGAAAGCCTCCTATGTGTAGCATCACAGAACCAGCTGGAGGCAGGAGTCAAGCAGCTGAGCATGTGTCTGGCTTGAGGGTGCCAATGGGTCTTTGCTTGTTTTGTTTATTTTTGTTTTAATATTTTGGACCAAATACACTGAGTTCCCTTTATAAGTAACTTATTGAGATGTCAACTTGAGACTTTAGGGAATTTCAAAACCCTAATTTAGCTCTTTGAACATCAAGGGAAGGCCTGGGTTTATATCCGGTCCCTGTGTCCAACCCACCTGTGATTCCATGCCTCCAACAGTGATAGATGTCAGGTTGGATTGCTCTGTCTCTGGTTATGAGCATGGAGACTCCCAGCTCTTGCTGTTGGGATGATGAATGTCTTAAGACAGAAGGAGTAACTGGGTTGCAGGACGGAGCCACCAAGAAACCTTCCCCACCCATTCCGATGAGAGTCCCCCATGCAGCAGCCATACAGGGCAGAATCCAAACACATTTCACCTCCAGTGACAGGAACACCAGCAGAGAGCTCAATTATACCTCTGCTGTGCTCCCAAAATACCTAAAAAGTTTCCCTGAACCAACAGAAAACCAAAGGCAACTCCTCTGGTGGCAAGGGCATGCCAAGTCAACCAGAAACGGATGCAGTGCCATATGTTTTAATTATGGAGAGAAGTTCTCACTGTACAGCCCAGGATAGCCTTGGACTCTTGCCATTTCTGCCTCTACTCCCCAAGTGCTTGAGATAATAGGCATACGCTACCAAGCCTGTTTGTATGATCTTAGCAAACATACTCGGGGGAGGGGGGGGAATCAAATGGATAGACTGGAAACACAGGTAAATATTGTTTCCTTTTTTGCATGTGTATGACCATCTGGTATGCGTGTGTGTGCACATGTTTGCCTGTGGGTGGATGGGCACAGGTGTGTGGGCAGGTACACATGATGGGAAGGACCAAAGCTGACATCAGGAGCCGCCCTTGACTTGTCTCTACTTTATTGAGGTATTCTCTTGACAAACCAGGGGCTGCCAATTCCAGCTACCCAGGACCCTCTGCCTACACTTTCTGAGTGTGGGACCACAGGGGGGCACCATGCCTGCCCACCTCTAACGTAACTTCTGGGGTCTAAACTTTAGCCTGATTGTTTTCCCAGTAGGGGCTTTGTCCACTGAGCCATCTCCCGAGCTGTAAGTATCTGTCCAACAGAAGAGGGACCCTCACAGCTAATTCTTAACCCTTAAGATGCCCATCCCCCATCACATGCCACAAGGATTTAACTCTATAAACTCACCCTCATAATTCTTGTTTCTTCTTTTAAGTGTTTGTTTTTTTTTAAGATTTAGTGTGTGTGTGTGTGTGTGTGTGTGTGTGTGTGTGTGTGTGTGTGTGCCTGTATGCATAGGGCTTCAGATCCCCTGGAACTATAGTTAGAGGCAGTTGTGGGTGACCTAATACAAGTGCTGGGGATCAAACCTGAGTCCCTCATTAGAGGAGCAGGTGTTCTGAGACATCGAGTTATCTCTCTAGCCCTTACATTTTCTTGAAAGTCAAATGAACTCTGATAAATATTTGCTTCAGTTGTTGGCAGTGGTAAGGCACCGCTCTGCATGCCTATGTGAATGTCTATGTCCCTGTGAGTACACATCTCCGTATGTGCATGTCTGTGCATGTGAATGCAGAAGCCACAGGCCAACAGTCACTTCCGTTCCTTATGTTTTGGGACAGGATCTCTCACTGAGCCTAGAGCCTCAGGAATCCTCCTCTGTTTCCCAGCACGGGGATCACAGATCACCCCATGCACCCCACATACTTTACCAGCTGAGCTTTCTGCCCAGCCCTAAGCTCTCTTCATATTCCGTGGTTATCATGTTAATCTGATGCCTACACTGTGCCTCCATTCACCACTCTGACTTGAATCTGTCTCTTAGTAAGGAAGGACTGAAGCAACTTTAAAATAAATTTGTTATTTTAAACATAAGATGTAGGAAATCAGGTGAGGTCAAAGCTTGAAAAGGTGCTTTGAAGTGGGGGGTGGGGGGCTTCCCGAGTGGCATCTCAGACCCACTCCTTGTCTTTTTGAAAACTTTCCCTCCTTTCCACATGGCATGAAATGACTTCTTGTGTTAATTTTTGTTTTTAACTTAGAATATTTTCATTACAAATATAAGTTTTTTAAGGATTCAAGAGCAGCTGCACAAACATTCGACTTTCAAAAATCGACTGAGTTTTGATCAGTGTTGCCTTAACTGCTGAGAGTGGTGAGGGCAGATCCATGGACAGCACTTTAATCTCGAGCAGCAAACTCCCTCCTCTACTTTGTGAGCAGCAGCAACGGTCAACAACCCTCCAAAAGCCATGCTTAAAATGTTATTTGCGGGCACATACATCTTTTTCCCTCAAGGCTTTTTGAGGTAATCCTTGAACACCTGAGAGCACAGGATGCTTCAGGTTAAGCTCTTTATGCAACTAGCAACTGAATAAAACATAAGATTCTCACTCCTGAAACTCAAAGATCTTGTGGAAGTCCTCAAAATAATAATAATAATAATAATAATAATAATAATAATAATAATAATAATAATAATAGTTCCATTATTGGAATGCAACCTCCTGAGAAATAAAGGGCAAACCACACTGAGAAACATACTGAGGAGGGCTGGGCCGAAGCTCAGCAGGGAAGAGTGCTGTACAGCCTAAGGACCCCAGTCAGATTCCCAGAACCTATGTAACCCCAGGACGGCAGGAGGCAGAGACAGGAGAGTTGCCAGGCTGGCTGTGTATGTCGTGCAGGGTCACTCATTCCTGGAGAGAGTCCACCCCTGAACCTAGAGTTGGGCCAAGATGGAACCTAACTGAGGGACAGCCTCCATCAGATTGACCTGTACTCAAGTCCGTGGAACATTTTCTTGATTAACGATTGATGTGGGAGGGCCCAGGCCACTACGGGTGCTGCCACTCCTGGGCTCGTGGTACTGGGTGCTGTGAGAAGTGAGGCGGAGCAAGCCACAGGGAGCAAGCCAGAAAGCATCCCTCATCCATCGTCTCTGCACCAGTTCTGCCTCCAGGCTCCAGCTTTGAGCTCCTGCTCTGACTTCCCTCGGGTGTAAGATGAAGAGTTATAAGATGAAATAAACCCTTTCCTCCCCAATTCTCTTTTGGCCATGATGTTTATCATCACCACAGAAAGCCAACTAGGACAGAAACTGGTACCAGGTTCGTAGAGTACTGCTGTGACAGATACAAATACATCGCTTTGGGAAGCACTGTGGAAGAACCAGAATTTGGACTGAAGTGATTAGAGCTTAACTGGCTGTCCTAGGGGTGCTTGGAAAATGAATGTTGAGAGAAATGTAGACATTACAGGCTACCGCCACTGATCTTAGCTACCCTCCGGTGTGGTGTGCTATTTTGTTTGTGGTTCTGACAAATAAATCTTGCTTGGAGTCAGAGGGCAGAGCTAGCCACCAGTTAACCATAGAGGTCAGGAGGGCTGTACAGACAGGAGACAGGAAGTGATAAGGTAGGGCGGAGACAGGATCTTAGCCTTTTTGGTTGGAGGATTCTGAGAGGTAGGAAGTGACTGTGGCTGCTCCCCTGCTTCTCTGATCTTTCAGCTTTTACTCCGATATCTGACTCCTGGTTTTTATTGATAAGATTAATTAGGTTTACACTCACTCTGGAACTTGATGGAGAGACTGATTACTGAAGAGACACGCTTGAGTAACATGGAGAAATCAAGCTGGTACTGACCTGAAAGCTTCACCCCTCCTGGCTAGCTATACATGACACCAGAGGAGAAACTGAGTCACCAGTCTTGCACAGGTGTGAACTCTGTGAGCTACAACAATAACCAACCTGGCAGGAAATGTCAGCTGGTGCTCCAGTGGCGGAAATGTCGTTGAAGGAAACAACTACTTTCTGATGGGATTTAAGGCCCAGCTCCCCAAGCTGAAACTCATACGCAGTGCCGGTTACCTGGGCCGGGAACCTGTGGCTAGGCAGATCTCGGGCCTCTAGGCAGGAACCTACTGCTGTTGCTTTGCTATGTGAACACAGTATTGAACCGACTGGAATGGTCATTGCACTGGCCAACCCTCATCAGAGAAGCTTGTGTTTGAAGTAGACGGTGCTTAACACAGAGACCCACAACTAATCAAAGGGACTAAGAGACTGCAGAATGAGGGTCCCTAACAGGACATCTGTATTACACTGCCTCCCTGCAAGGCTCGGGGTTCACTGCATCACAGGGAGTGGGAAGGCTGTGAGAGTCAGAGGCAGGGGATGGCTACAGGAGAACAGTGTGTTCCGGACACAGCATGGCAGCTGAACAGATGGATTCACAGCCCTTGAGGTAGGACACGTGAGGCCTGTGAAGGCTCAAGCCAGACGACAGCCCAGCACGGAGAGGTGACATGGGCATGAAGACCCACTCCTCGCTAAGGAGCTGATGGCACTGATGGCTGCTGGGAGGAGGAGAATCTGCTTGCGTTAACGGCATGGCCCTTGGTGGACTGGCCACACTCTAGTTAAGGCCACACAGCTTACAGTATGTGGGCACCATAAACTGTACTTGATCGGTTAAGAAAAAAAAATAAAAATGACACAAAGTTGGGTGGGTAGGGAAGGAAGGGTGGATCTGGGGAGAGCTGGGGGAGGGGTGAATATAAGCAAAAAGCATTGTAGGAAATTCCCAAAGAACTAACCAAAAAAAAAAAAAAAAGGAAAAAAGAAAAGGGGAAAAATATTTTTTAAATGAAAATAGCCTTTACTTGCTGAAATGGTGGTTAAATTGGAGACTAGCATCTTTCCTTTTTTCTTGTATTAAATAAGCCATTCTATTTCCTTCCACTAAAAATTTTGTATTAGTTTTATATTTTAATGGGTCTCCATTCTAGAGTATCTAGAAAATTATACAATTTCATTAGGTACCAAAAAAAAAAAAAACTATCACAAGATGAGTAGCCAAATATGCAAAAAAAAATCACAAAATATTATATATAGTATGATGTACTGGGTGGTTTTGTTTGTCAACTTGACACAAGCTAGAGTCGTCACAGAGAAAGGAGCCTCAGTTGAAGAAATGCCTCCATGAGATCCAACTGTAAAGCATTTTCTCATTTAGTGATCACTGAAGGGAGCCCAGCCCATGGTGGGTGGTGCCATCCCTAGGCAGGTGGTCGGTCACAGGTTCTATAAGAAGGTGGGCTGAGTGGACTAGGGGAAATAAGCCAGTAAGCAGCTCCCCTCCATGACCTCTGCATCAGCTCCTGCCTCCAGGACCCTACCCTATTTAAGTTCCTGTCCTGACTTCCTTCAGTGATGAACAGCTATTGTAGAATATTATAAGGTGTGCTACTTTTGCTTATGTTGCATTTGTTTAA
Source organism: Peromyscus aztecus (assembly GCA_902168405.1). NCBI lineage: Eukaryota > Metazoa > Chordata > Mammalia > Rodentia > Cricetidae > Peromyscus > Peromyscus aztecus. The sequence continues at coordinate 4,191 of CABHPQ010152365.1, read as the reverse complement.
CTCTGTGAAGCTGTGTTACTGTGCCTGTCTAAAACACCTGATGGTCTAATAAAGAGCTGAACGGCCAATAGTGAGGCAGGAGAGGGAAATGGCCGCGGCTGGCAGGCAGAGAGGATATACAGAAGGAGAACTCTGGGAGGAGGTAGAAAGTAGCCAGAGAAGGAGAGAAGGACTGTGGGGGACAGCCACCCAGCCACCCATCCAGTCATGGAGTAAGAGTAAGAGTTACAGAAGTAAGAGAACGGTAAATGCCCAGAGGCATAAGGGTGACGGGATGATTTAAGCTAAGGAAAGCTAGCTAGAAACAAGCCAAGCTAAGGCCAGAATTCATAATTAAGAACAAACCTCCATGTGTGCTTTATTTAGGAGTTGGGTGGTGGGCCCTCCCCCCCCTCAAAAAAAATATCAACACTATTTCTCTCTGTAGCCATTACAGTATGTCTTTCCAACAATATTCAAATAAATGTTAGCTTTTTTAATGTAATTTATCTGCTATGAGTATTATCTATTGTGACCTGGGTAAGCACTAACTTGGCTGCATACCCACCTGGGGTGCTGAAGAAAACCTTCCTGATGGGATCAGCATGAATAGCACCGGTCTTTAAATGCCCTAGTGGTTCTATCATCTTCATTCTCTACAAGATTGTGGTCCACCTGCTGTCTTGTTGAGGATCAGTGTTAACCAGTGCCCTTAGGGACTGTCTTACATCTTTTCTCTCCTAAGGCTTAGTAAGGACGTCCGCATTTCCCTTTAAAACAGCCTCCAGTGCTCGGGAGAGAAGACCTTTCCATCAGCACTTGCTTCCCACTTCAGCACAGCTGTGGGCTTACTCCTGAATTTTCAGTTTCCCACCAGATGAACAACAGCATGGTTCTTGTTTTCTCATCCCCAAAAGTTTCTGTCCGGTTTTTAGACTCTCACTACACTGGACACGGTGGTACCGACTCACCATGCTAGCCCCCAGGAGACAGAAGCAGAAGAAAAGAGTCCACTGCCAGCCTAGACCAGATAGTGAGGCTGTAACTCAAAGAAACAAAACAATTCTAAAGAGTGAACTGTCTGTAGCTCTTCACTAGGGATGGGGCCCCATGAGATCATCCCATCCACAAGGGCATGTCAGCTGGTGTGGTCATTGCTCAGGCCTCGTTTAGGTAGCCATGTTGTTAAGATTTCATGGGTTAGTATCCAATACCCAGTGGTCAACCACAAAAACATATACATATGAGCAACACTAAACAGACTTGGTATTTTTATTTATAAATGTAACAACAGTAATTAAAGAAGAAGCCATTAATTTGAGAAGGAGCTGGGAGGGACACAGGTGGAGCTGCTTGGAGGCAGGAGAGGGAGAAGAATGATGCAATTATACTTTAATTAAAAATAAAATAAATTTAAAAACAATTGATACTATCCTAGTTATCAAAACATAAAATTACATAAAGAAAATTACCTTTGAGGGGTTCAGTAAACACTATTGTATAATGAAATTTTTAAAAAATGACTTCTCTCATTGAAAGCTCCTTCTGTCCCTACAAACCTGGGATACAATCAATAGTCCTTCCAAGAGAACTCAAGCTCTCCACAAGGCAGACTCACATGAGAGAATCAGGCCCAGTTCCAATTATAAATGTCCTGAAATGCTAGAGAGAAATCCAGCCCCCACCATCCATTTGAGCCCAGAGAAGAATTATATGCAGCATATACCTAACAAAGAGCAAGGGAGAGACCGAAGCCGCCAGCATCCAGAATCCAGGAGAGAAGGGGAAGCAAGAGAGGGGTGTGCTGACCCCAGACGGGGCAGCTCAGGGGGTCACAATATCCTGAGACTGTGAGGAGGGTTCCAAGGGCATGCTGGTTCAACTGTCACCACATACGGCTCGGGGAGCAGGGCAGGTTCTAGAAAACAGGCTGGAACTGGCAAAGTGACTCAGAGGGTAGGGGTACCGGACACAGAAATTCCATCCCCAGGACCCGCGGAACTCACGCCACAAGGCTGTTCTATGACCTCCACATGAGCACTGTAACATGTGTGTTCCCCACACACAAAGTCTTGTCGGAGAAACCCAAGTCATCTTTTTATTGCCTGTAGGATGTGTACTAGTCCAGACAAAACTAGATTAAGAAATAGATCACTCAGTTGATGGTAGATGACAGACAGACAGACAGACTGAGAGATACATCAGTCAAGTGAACAGCTAATAGATAAAAATACATTGAGAAAAGAGTCAATAGACAGATCATCCACCACCGTCCAAACCCCTAGGGCTCCTGCACAGCCAACATAAAACCTTCACTTCCACATGTTAGGCGGTAAATTAAGTGAAGAAAAAAAAATCCATACTATAAATGAGCTAGCTAAAGATTATATGAACATAAAGAAAAAAAAATTAAAATGACTTAACCTTAGTGGATGCAAAAGGCATTTGTGTTAGCACCCAAATATTGCAGAAAAAAAACAGACAAAAGTTGGCTATTTTAAAAAAAAAAAATTAAAGTAAAAAGTAGCACAAATAAACTAAAGGAGACAGCTGAACCAAGAGAAGACCATCCGCAGCCATCAAAGACTTGGTGTGCCGCTTTTAAAAATTAGCCATTCAAAACGCTAAGACAAACTGGGGCAAATCTTAACGCAAAGGCCGAGCCAGGAGTTGTCGGCTGTCACGGGATGCCCGGTATTTATCGCAATTCCCTAGTGAATAGATACTGAAAATACGGGTAAGTAATATCCAAGAGATATCGGGGAGAAACGATGAACAGACTTGGGGAGGAGGGGGATGGAGGAACGAGACCAGAATAAAAAAGAAAAAGGACGCAAGGAAGATAAATATAATGAAATCCACATCTCAGCATATCAAGCTGAAACATCAAAGACAAAGGGGAGGGTTGAAGGTGGCTGGGACAGAGGAGAGATTATCTACAAAGGAAACAGCCTGATGGATACAAGATTCCTCCTCTGCCGCAGTAGAAGCCAGAAGGTAATAAAATCATACCTTCAAAGTGCGGAGGAAAACAACTGATATATATATATATCAGGCGGAATTATGCAAGAATGGAGTCAATTGAAGAAACATTGCGGTGAAGGCTGACAGATTTTATGGTCATACACACTTAATTGAAGGACTATCAGGGTTGATCTTCAGTAAGAAGGGCATTAAATCCAGAAGGGAAAATTGCTGACATTCAAGAAGCAGAGATTAAAGAAAATTAGTCAGCAGGTTGATAAATCAAGATAAGAACTGATACAATTAAAAATATAATATGTAGGACTGGAAGATGGCGCAGCCTCCCAAGCATGAGAGGACTCACATAACACAACAGGGTGTCTCAGAGACAGTCTCAGCTGAGCTTTACAAGAGCAGCCAGAAAATGGCATTCAATCCTCCACCAACCCACACACGGGCTGTTCTGGTTTCTTTCTGTTGCTGTGATCAAGTACCCTGAGAACAAGACACTTGGGGGAAGAAGAGAGGCTATTTGGCTTACGGTTCCAGGTTACGGTCTACGGAGCAGAAATCGAGGCAGGAACTTAGCAGGCCACGTTACATGCATCACCAGGAGCAGAAAGACTGAAACACGTGCTTCCCTGAATGTCTTCTGCTCTCAGCTAGCTTTCTCCTCGTACCACGGAATGAGCCACCCATGTTCAGATCAGGCCTTCCCATATCAATTAACAAACAAGACAACCCCACAGACACGTCTGCAGCCTGATCTACAGAACTCTTCATTAAGACTCTTTCCAGGGATTCTAGGTTGTGCCCTGCTGACTGTTAAAATTTGCCAGCACCCTGGGGCACTGTGTAGTGACGTGGGTGGGACTGAAAAAAGGGGCAGGTGTGATGTGCTGTTCCACAGCCCTGAGCATCCTCCCTGCCTTACAGGCATCTTTAAGAGGATGGGGCAGATCGAGCTGAGTTTCACAGAGTTTCGAATGCACATATTTAAGGTATACCACGTGTTCTGATATACAAAATAAGGACTTCATTACTACAGTTAAACTAATTAGCATGTCCCACAAAGCCACATTTCTGTTCTATGATGAGAGCCACTGAAACCTGTGTAAGAGTTTGAATTAGACCAGACCTGACTTCCAAATGACTGAAGGAACAAGGAGAACTCTCAGTCTACTCCCACATGACAAGGGGACTCTAGATATTCACCTGAGCACAGATGGGGGCAGAGATGAAATGTTC
>CABHPQ010152364.1:44474-68500 GCA_902168405.1 Peromyscus aztecus | reverse complement strand
TTGGGCTCCCACATCTCTATTTATCTATCCTCCTATAATCATCACTACACAGATGCATCTGTTTATTTTTCAGGTAACATATATTACAATACTATATATATACACACACACACACACACACACACACACACACACACACACACACACATAAACAGAAAATAGTCCAAAGGATTGAACAAAAGTTACAAATAAATTCAACCACTTCAGACATTTGTGGAGTGCTTATTTATTTAACAAGAACATTTCCATGTTCCTGACAGGGTTGATCCTATTTTTCTTTTATAATAATTCTGTGTATAATATACTTCATTGTTATCCTGTTTCACAAATGAAGACTATGATCTCTCAGCTGTCAGCATATCAGACAGTGAAGGGTCCGAGTTAGTATTTCCACATATCAAGAGGTCTCCTTAAAGAAAACTACACCAACTGGAATTGATACACAGCCAACCAGTAAACAGTTTTGGTTCACAAATGAAGACACTAAATACATAAAACATTTTAGTCATTTTCTTGATATTTCACTCTCTATTGCAGACGAATTTCTAAACAGTCTTTCTTTTTTTGTTTGCTTGTTTTTGTTTTTTGTTTGTTTGTTTGTTTTTTCGAGACAGGGTTTCTCTGTGTAGTTTTGCACCTTTCCTGGAACTCACTCTGTAGCCCAGGCTGGTCTCAAACTCACGGAGATCTGCCTGGCTCTGCCTCCCAAGTGCTTGGATTAAAGGCGTGTGCCACCACCGCCCAGTGTAAACAGTCTTAGTAAATAAGTAACACAGAGCAAAATACAGAGATGCAAGCAATAGAGATTAGAACAATAGCCACCAACTAAAAGCTTACCACCTCACTGTAGCTTCCCAAGAGAGCTTCTTCCTGTCTAACCTGCACCTTTATTGCCTTCCTGTTCTGCCTTCTCACTGGCTCTAAGCCCAGCCACATCATTTCCTCATCACTCCCTGTCTATACAGACCTCCAGGTCTCTATGGTTGGTACTGGGATTAAAGGCATGTGTCACCACACTTAGCTGTGTCCTTGAACACACAGAGACTCTGCCTGCCATGTAATCAGATTAAGGGCATGTGCTACCACCACCTGAATTCTGTTTATGGCTATGGCCTCTGATCTCCAGGCAAACTTTATTTAATAACATACAAATAAAATATCACATTTCAGCACAAATAAAACCCCTTTTTTCTAATAAAAAGAAAAAAGAAAAAAAGTTATAACTAATATAAGAAAAACTATGTACAATAAGTACAATAACTATATACAATATATACAAGCAATAAATACCTCAATATCACCACAATCTATGGTTCTAAAGAGGAACCTTTGGTACTGAGAGTTGGCATCTCTGACTGCAAGTTTAGTTGATTTTAGTAAATCATATTGGATTTTTATGAAAACTCAAATTATCCATTCATAGACTGAAATCAGTTGGTACTGCCTTGGCTCAAACACAATTAGTATATAAAAAAGTAAATGTGCTTTAGTCATGGTAAATGCAGATATCTGTTGTTGAACTGTAATTTCAGCAGGGTTATTTCCCTGTATCAATTTTTGGAAAGTTATACAAATATATCCACATCCTTTTTAAAACTTAATGTTTACCACCTAGGACACTGAGCAATCAAGAAGGGGCTGTGCATTAAAACACATTAGGAGATCAGGGTATATAACTTGCTGGAAAATGGGCAGACACCATCAGGGCAGGAGCCAGACTTCTCTAATCAGCTGCATTTGGCTCCAGGGGCCATTTTGGTCCCTGGACTCAGTCACTTTAGTCCTGATATCATTCTGTCTCAGGCATGTCTCTGCGCATGCTAAAGCATGTCAACTGACCTCTCTCAGGTGTCATCCACACAATGAGGAACTGAAAAAGGTTGGGGGTGTGGGTTGAATATGATAAAAATACATTGTATGAATTATCAAAGAATCCATGATAAAATATATTACTCAGTAAAAATGCAGACCCCCTATGTGTCTCTGGTAATAGCATTTCCCCATAGCAAAGGGTGGTTATGAACAAGTCATCCTACTCCTCAGCTTCTCTCCAATATCCTTATACTAGAAACAGTGTCACCAAAACAACAACAAAAAAATCACTATCAGAAAACTCAACCTGCTATCCAGAAGACGGAAGAAATTATATTATGTGCCATGGCATACTAGTTTCTAAATAGGTGCAGCATGTGCTTGTATATGCACACATGTTGCATATGCTATTTCCTCCTGCCTGATCTTTATAGTGACTAGGGAGAAGGCAGTGCCCCACAGCACAGAGCATAGAACAAATCCACAGTCACCCTTCCTAAGAGCATGAAATAAAATCACCTGGAAAATAAATTGATTTAAGTGGAAAGAACAGTTTTTCCAAACATGAGTTGACCTCTATCTCCATCAATTCCCAGACTGAGATCCCAGGCCAGGAAAACATGATTGAAGACAAGGATGCCCAGAGTTACTGTGACATTTGAGAAGAACAGGACATACAACAGCTGATCAGAATAAATGGATCAAATACCTGGCAAAAAAAATTTCACTATGGATTAAAATTCCTGTAGAAAAATTTCACCAAAATGCCATTTATGAGCTCTTTTCTCAGTCTCTGGACTCTGTAGCAATGAGGATTCTGGCAGTATCATAATAAGCACAGCTCTAGCTGAAATTAAAATTAATATTTTCAATTACACAAAGTTAGAAATCTGTAATTTAAATGAATATTGACCACCATAGCAGCTACTTTGTTGATAGATGGAAGTTTTCAGGAATTAATTCCTTTGAAATGTTTGCTTTTCTGTGCACTAATCTATTTTTTCTCAAAACTGCAGAAGACAGCACATACTTGCTATTGTTCATTGTTCTGGATGGAGAGGTTTACTTTGTAAAGCCTAGCTGTTCAGTACATTAAGGAGTATCCATCAGAAGTGGTTAGGATTGCTCCACTCTTCATTTAGCCTGCTCTTCATTTTTGTTTCTTAGTCTGCACAATATTCTTATTGTGCTATTTCCACCATTACACAAAACCCCCAAGCATATAGTGTTTCTTAAGTAGAAAATGGAAAGTTCAATAATAGTGCAAACACTCATATTCAGAATAGCCTGCTGAATATCATATTGTTTGACCATGTGTACAGGTGTATGATTAAAAATGAAGTACATATAGTGAAATTGTTTAGGAGAGAAAACCTAAGACTAGGTGCTCATTTGTTTTGCTTCTTGTCTGGAAAATCTGCTCTTCAAATCTCTGAATAGAACAGATAGGATGGGAAAAAAAAACTATTGCAAGATTTATTTGAAGAATGAATAAAATAATGTTGCATACATATTGATAGATTATAGCTATGGAACTAAGAGAAGTAATTAATTATTACAAATATGTCTTGAGGCCATTTAGGAGTTTATTGATCCTAACATCTGTATGTTTGAATATGGACAAATCTGATATAAAATAAGCTTTTGACAGATTAAAATAAAAATGACAAAATTCCTTTTTATTATTTTATTTGTTTTATGTGTATGGCTTTTTTAGCTGTATGTATGTGTTCCATATGGTTGGCTGGTGTCAAATGAGGCTACAGATGGGTAGATACACTGAAATGGAGTTACAGATAATTGTGAATCCCCATTTGGATCCTTGGAATTGAACTCAAGTCTCCTGACTAAGCAATCATGGCTCTTAACTACTAAGATACCTATTCAGGCCCATAACGGTAAAATTCTTAAGGAAATATATATTTTAGCAAAGACCATGCTCCAAATATTATCCCACACAGCATACACAGAGTCATTGAGTCCACGAGGAACCAATTACAGAAGCTTTTTCACAGAACAATCTACAGATGTTCTGGTGCTGTGTTTACCTATTACCTAGAAATGTTTCATAGGTACAGGGACTTCCTAACTCCCAGTTTGCATGTTGTGGACCCAGGGAGATCAATTGTGAAGGGTCTTGAATTAAAAAAAAAAGATATATAAAACATCATCCAATCATCCAACCAACTCCTAATGCACATTCCCAGTGCAGAAACAGATAAGAAAAACAGAAAAGTAGACATGTCTTCTCCAAAAGTTATTAATTGTGTAGTAACAACTGTAAGATGAATTTCTAAACAGCCTTATTACTAAAAAACTAAGAGCCAGATATTGGGGTGAAAACTGAGAGATCAGAGGAATAGGACAAACCACAGCCAACCTCACCTTACCAACTTCTCAGCCTACAGAGTGATCTACTTCCTGTATACCTATATCCTTTCTGTGCCCTGCCATCTCACTTCCTCTCTCTGCCCAGCTACATCACTTCCTCTTTCTGCCAAACTCTATCACTTCCTGTCTGTCTGTTCAGACCTCCAGACCTCTATGGTTAACTAGCACTGGGATTAAAGGCATGTGCCACTACGACCAGCTCTATTCCCAGTGTGGCCTTGAACTCACAGAGATCTAGAAGAATCTCTGCCTCCCAAATGCTAGGATTAAGGGTATGTGCTACTCCTTCCTGAACACAAGGTTTAATATAGTGGCTGGCTTTTTCCTCTGATCCTCAGATAAGCTTTATTGGGGTGCACAAATGATATATCACCACAAACAACCCACAGTAAGAATGGTTTAGAATAAAAATTTAAATTTTAAATTTTTTATTATAATTCTGTTCAAACAACTCAAAGAAGACTGGAATGAACTCCAAAAGAACAAAAGCAAAGAGTTAAATGATGATAGAAAGGAAAGAATCAATGGAGTTTCAGTAGGATTACCCTGCATGTGTGAACAATGTCTATCCAAGAAGACATTGTTACTAAGTGAAATTCATTGTACAAGGACTGGTACAGCCAGCCACCTATGAACTCCAAGTTCTTCAAAACAATTTAGTCTTTTACTATTAATCTTGGTTACCCACAATAACTACATGGCAAGACATTTTTACTAAAGAAACCCTTCATTTTGACTGCAAAACATAAAGAAATAAAGCCCAAAATGAATAGGAAACTTCCTTCCTGCTGGCTAGCTTTCATAGTGCCATAAGGTGCTGTCAGTTTTCTGAGAAAGAAAAGACATCAATGGTCTTACCCAGTGTGGCATCCATATGCTGCAATATCAACTGCCATTGGTGCAGTAGTGGTACATTCATCGTAAGGTGGCTATCTGCTTTGTAATTGGACTTGAGACCTGATCCACTGGCTCATATTAAAGTCTGCTGCTGCAATACTGGTCAATAGACAGTAGTTAGGGAAGTCATAGGCCCTAGTGTGGAATTTGGTTTATTATTTTCCTAAATCTCGTATTATCAAAATGCCTTGTAAGTATTCCTTTTTATGCCAAAGACCTGGGTTGCTTGAAACCTTGGTGAGGAAAGCTTCTCTTTGCCTTGGGCATCAGTAAATGGAGAAATGTAGAATGGATCAAAGTGCTGAAAATAAGTGACTGTGAGTTCTAGGCCATAAATAAGATCCCTTTCTCTCCCCTCATCTCTTTCTTCTAGCTTCTTCTCTCCCTCCTTCCCTTTCCCTTCCCCACCACACAAACTGCACCAAGGTTTATGAAACATTGTGGAGGAAGTGGAAAGAATGTAAAACCAAAGAATGAAGAGGAGTTCTATAAAATTCATCTTGTGAAGAAAAAAAAAAAACTTGGCTATCATATTCCTGAATCACAACAGTTGTGGTTACCCAAATAAGACCTGAACAAAGCAACATTCAGGATTTGTGGGAAGTGGAATTCATGAGACCCCACCTCTAACTGAGGAGCTATTGGCAGTTTAGAACATCTGCAGAATAAATCATTCTTTATTGGCCACTGTTTGGTCATAATTTATTCGATGGCTTCAAACCCACTCATGAACATATGAACAGTGCTAACTGGACCTAGTGGGTTATTTTTAAAGAGAGAAAAAGAAGAGTACATGAAGTGTGATCCTAATTAATCTTAACAATTAAAAACCTGGAGTCAGATATCAGGGTGAAAGTTGAAAGATCAGAGAAGCAGAATAGCCAGCCACCAGAGAATTCTTACCTGTACAAAATCTCAGACTGAATGGGGGAATCCTGTCTCTACAAACCCTAAGACTAATGAGGGGGCAGGAATTATCTCCACCTACCTTATATTCCTGTCTCCACCTCCCTAGTGCTGGGATTAAAAGCATGCACCTCCCAAGTGCTAGGATCAAAGGCATGAGATATCAGGTGCTGAGATCAAAAGCATGAGTTCCCAAGTGTTGGGATCAAAGATGTGAGCCACCACCTTCTAGCTCTGTTTCTCTTTTAGACTGGTTCAATTTTCTGTATCCCAGGGTGGTTTGAACTCCTGATCTTCCTGTTTTCTTCTCTGAAGTGCTAGGAGTAAAGATGTGTGGTACCATGGCCTGACCTCTATGGTTAACTAGTGGCTAGCTCCACCCTCTGATCTCCAGGCAAACTTTATTTGTCAGAACACAAACTAAATATCATATAAGTATATAAAGTTGGTAGATAGATACATGAAGCAGATCCATAGGAACTGGAGAAAGAAAGAGGGGGAGATATGATTATATTCCACTGTCTATACACATGAAATGCTTGAAATACAAATAATAAAAAATAAGAAAAGCATATCTAATTGTATAAAATGGAAAATTTTGTAGTGTAAAATATACCATTAAATAAAAACATTAGATGAGTGATGATAAATTAAAATATTTGAATATGTATAGAAGATTTATTTTTATCTACAAAATAAACAATAAGCTGAGAATAAATAAAAGGTAGTAGAACATAAGCAAAAATACTGAGAGGCAATTATGTCTAGGGAATCCTCAGCAACAGTAAAATACAGATTTATATGAACTAGAAGAAAATAAAGGAGAAACATGGGAGGTTTTGAGGAGAGGACAGAGAAGGAGGAAATGATGCAATTATATTTGAATTAAAAATATAAAATATAAATGCAAAACAATAGCAATCAACTCTTTTAGAAAAGAAAATAAGTTTATCATAAATATTGATAAAATATAAAAGTACTGTAGAACCCCAAGGTGTAAAAATGCATGAATTATATATTCTTTTATATTGCTGATGAAAATATAAGTACGTTTTTTCAAAAGAATCTCATAACATGTGTTCAGACATTTAACAAAGAATGGAATAGAGAAATCACCAGTGGAAACTCATACCTCCAAAAGAATATATTCACCTCAAATTTGACATGACAAGTTTTAAAAAGGGAAAATATGTCTCAACAATACAGTACAAGAAACAGATGAGAGAATTTCAGGCACTGAATACAACATATAAGAAATGGATATCTCAGATAAAGAAAATGTTAAATATATATTTAAAAATCTAGACACAAAACATCCAGAAAATCTGGGATATTATAAAAAGACCAAACTTAAGAATAATACATATAGAGGAAGGAGAAGAAACATGGGTCAAAAGCATAGAAATTATTTTCAATAAAACTAAAGAAGAAAATTGCCCTAACTTAGAGAGGGAGGTGCCTATTAAGGTATAAGAACACCAAATAGACTAGACCAGTAATGGAATTCCCCATGACACACTGTAATAAAAACACTAAACATATGTGATAAAGACTATCAAAAGTTGAAAAGGAAAAGGACCAAAAAACATATGAAGGCAAACCCATTAGAAAATCCTGACATTTCATTGGAGACTCTAAAAGTCAGAAGGTACAGATGTTCTATAGACTCTAAGAAACCACAGATGGCATCCAAGAATATTATGTACAACATAGCTTTAAAATCAAAGTCCACGAGAAAATAAGACATTACACGATATAACTGTATTTAAATATTTTTTAATCTATAAAATTGCCCTAAAAAAGGCCCTAGAAGAAAACTACAATTGAAAGATATTAACCACAGCAAGAAAACACAAACAATAAAAAATCCAAGACCAGCAAACCAAAAGAGGGGAAAAACCCAAACCATAATAACAAAATGACAAAAATCACTAAGAACTGCTCAATGATAACTGTAAGCATTAAATGTCTCAATTTCCTAATGAAATAATATAGACCAATAGATTGAATTAAAAAATGGAATTCACCCTTCAGTGACATCCAGTAACACAGCTTAACATCAAGGATAGACTTTGTCTTAGGGTAAAACGATGGAAAATGATACCTTAAGAAAATGGACCCAACAAGCAATCAAGTATAGCTACTTTAATATCTGAAAAATAGATTTCATACAAAATTAATGAAAAGAGATAAGGAAGGATATTATCTACTAATTAAAGGAAAAATACACCAAGATGATATTGCATTCTAAATATCTAAGCACCCAAATTCATAAAAGAAACACTAATACAGATAAAAATCACATATTTACCTTCACACAGGGAAGTAGGTAACTTCAATACCATATTGTTACCAATAAACAAGTCCTCTGGACTAAAAACTTTAACAAAATTCTGGAGCTAAGTGATGGTGTAAATCAAATAAACCTAATAAACCAATGGACATAAGAGAAATTTGGAGAACATTTCACAAAACATGAAAGAATATACCTCTTTCTCAGTATCTCATTGAATTTTATCCAAACTTAACACAAAGCAAGTCTCAAAAAATAAAAAAAAAAATTGAGATGACATCCTGCATCCTATATGACCACCACAAACCAAAGTTGGATATAAACAACTGAAAACTTAAAAACTCATGGAAACTGAACACCTCACTACCAAATGAAAAGTATGTTAAGACAGGAATTAATAAAGATACTAAAAATGCTATAGAATGTAACGAAAATGAAAATGCAACGTATCAAGTACTATAGGAAACAAGGTGGTCCTAAGAGGAAAGTTTATAGAACTAAGTTCTTAAGTAAATATATTGGAGACAACACATGCTAGTAATTTAATAGCACAGCTGAAAGATCTGGAATAATAAATAGAAATAACACCCAAAGGAGTAGATGGCAAATTAAACTCAGGGTTGAAATTAAAAAAAAAAAACATACACACACACACACACACACACACACACACACACACACAAAACCCACAAAAAACTCAATGAAACAAAGAGTTGATACTTTGAGAAAATCAATAAGATTGATAAATCCTTAGACAAATTAATTAATATATGAAGAAAGAAGGTCCATATTAACAAAACTAGTGATAAAGAGGTAGAGATAAAAATAGATACCAAGGAAATCCATAGAATCATAAGGACATACTTTATAAACCTGTACTCTATCAAACTGGAAAACAGAATAAATGGATCAACTTCTTGATATATACCACCTAACAAATTTATACCATGAAATTTAAACAGACCTATTACCCCTATTGAGATAGAAGTCATAATTAAAATACCTTAACTAAAATAAGTCTAGTGTCATATGAATTTATCAGATTTCTACTAGATTTTCAAAGACAAATAAATATGACTATTCCTCAAATTATTATGCAAATTAGAAACAAAAGTAACATTGCTTAGTTCTTATTACAAGTTCAAAATTATTCAGACAACCAACCCCAACACTGGAAAGAGAATTACAAACCAATATCCCTTATGAACATACATACAAAATTTCTCAATAAAATTCTTGCAAACCAAATTCAACAACTTAAAAAAAAAACTGGTTACACATCCAATAAAGGACTAATATCCTTAATATAAAAGGAACTAAAAAAAACTGGACATCACAAAAATACAATTAAAAGTGAGGTACAGATTTAAACAGGATTCTCAAAGGAGAAAGTGAAAATGAGTGAGGGGAACTTAATAAAAAGTCCATGATCCTTAGCCTTCAGGGAAATGCAAATCAAAAGTACTTTAAAATTTCATCTTGCACTAGTCAAAATGGCCAAGAGCAACAAAAATGACAGTTCATCCTGGAGACCATTGCTTGTAGAAATGCAAACTTTAGAGGCACTAGGGAGTCAGTGAGGTGGCTCTTCAAGACGCTAAAAGGATCTACTTCAAGATCCAGCTATACCACCTTTAGGCATATATACAATGAATCTACATAGTATTACAGTGATACTTGATCAACAATATTCATTGCTGCTCTATTCATAATAGACAGAAGTTAGAAATCGCCTAGATATCTGTCAATGGATGAATGTATAATGAAAATGTGTTACATTTACAAAATGGAATATTACTCAGCTGTTAAAAAACTGGTATCATGAGATTCACAGGTGAATTGATGGAGCTATAAAAAATTTATTCTGAGTGGGTAACCCAGACCCAGAAAGACAAATATAGTACATGTTCAGGGATATGTGGATGTTAGCTGCTAACTCTTTAATAAGCAAGCTTCAGTCCTTATAATGACAGAGGTTTTTGTTATAGAATAATGGACAAGGGAGGAAGAGAGGATCTCCCTAGGAAGGGAAAACAAAATAGATAGCTATGGATAGGGGTAGAGATCAAAGAGGGTGGGAGAGGGAAGATAGGGAGTGAGGGAAGGAAAATGATGAAGGAGAGCTAAAACTAGTAGACATTTGGGGGCCTGTATAGAAGCCTAATATAATAGAAGCTTCCTAAAATACATACTCACATGAAAGAATCCTAAATAGAATCACCAAATAACAAAGCCCCAACTTGACATCTCATACCACTAAATGAAACCTCCAATGCAGGGGATGGGTTACATCTTTGAGCTCCTGACCAAAGGGGCCACAAGGAAGCTCCCTATGAACTCAGGCTATTGGCAAGGCTATTGGTTTCTCTATATAAATAGAGAATAAGTCCCTATTGCTAAGGACAATGCATATATAACTTACTGAACAGGGGCCAGTTGAGCTGGTGTCTCCCTAAAGCCTTAACCCATTTGAACTAGTGATCATGGTACTGTAAGTTATTATGCATACTACCAGAGGAGAAAGGTAAACTCCAACCCATGTTACAAACCCTATGATATATTATGGTGATGTGCCTGCCAGATATGATCTTCCAACAGTGGGAAAAAATGTTTTGGGAGCAACAAATGACTATCTGATTGGAATTCAGGCCCACTTCAGGAGATGAGACCCATGCCATCACTGTCCAGAAGGCACAGTACTTGAGACTAAATAGGTCATGGGTCTATGGGGAACCAAAACACTACTGTTCTGGTTCACAGCAATAACAAAATTTAGTCTTATTCATAGATCAGTATTTTGCTCAGCCATCATCAAAGAAACTCCATCCTGCAGTAATTGGGAACATATATAGAGACCTACAGCAGGATAGTGTGTAGAGAATGAGAGACCTTGGAAGACTCAGTCCTAAATGGAATGTCTCCATCAAATCAATGCCCTCAGGACTGAGATAACTCTTCCAAATAGGAGGCAGAAATATTGTAAGAGCCAGTGGGCATAGAGGACACCAAGGAAACAAAATATTTTAGGCAAAACAGGACCAATGTACATGTGAATGTATGGAGAATGTGGCAGCATGCACAAGGCCTACATGGGTTTAAGCCAGATAGAGTCCCAGTGGTAAGAGGTGAAGTAGACACAAGCCTCTATCACTAACCCAGAAGATACCTCCAAATGATAACTACCAGAGAAGAAAAAAATTAGTTTTCTCCATGGCATCTCACTGTGTATACAACCACTCTAAAGGGCAGGCCATACCCACCAGGAGATAGCCAAAAGAAAATGAACTCAATGGTATTATTGGAGGATTTTTCGTCTCATAATGCTTTGCGTAGGCAATTATTGTGGCCTTATAGATCTTTTGCTTATATATTATGTTTTCCTATTTTGATGGTATGAATTTCCTGTGTGTAAACATGTGTGTCAAAAGTCTGTATATGTTTCTTATGCTTTATCTTTGCCTCTTTTCTTTTTCAATTTGTTTCTTTGTTTTTATCTATTCTGCTTTTTTCATTCTATTATTATTATTATTATTATTATTATTATTATTACTGTATGCCTTTTGTTTTTTAATGAGAGACAGGAAGAGTATGGATTTGAGTGAGTTGGAAAATAGGGAGGATCTGATCTGGGAGATGTTGGGGATGGGGAAATTTAATCAGAATATATTGTATAACACAAATATATTTTCTTCTTTTTAATATTTTTAATGAAAATATATTGTCCTGCCACTGCCCACTAATATTCCTTAAAGCCTACCCAGCAGCCACAGACTGTATCCCTTCCCCTAGGATCCACACTAGGGTCCACATCCCAGGCAGCTTTACTGAAGGCCAGAATCATAGGGAATCTGAGGAAGACAAGACAATGCCTTAAATCAAGATCAGATAAATAATTTAAATGGACCAATAACCCCTAAGGAAATAGAAGCAGTCATTAAAATTCTCCCAACCAAAAAATAAAAACAAAAACAACAATGACAAACCCCAGGGCCAGATGGTTTTAAAACAGAATTCTACCAGAATTTAAAAGAAGAGCTAATATCAATAGTCTTCAAATTATTCCACAAAATAGAAACAGAATGAACATTGCCAAATTATTTCTATAAGGCCACAGTCACCCTCATACCCAAACCACAAAAAGACTGAACAAAGGAAGAAAATTACATGACAGTTTCACTCATGAATATTGATGCAAAACTACTCAATAAAATACTGGAAAACCAAATCCAAGAACACATAAAAATGATCATCCACCATGACCAAGTAGGCTTCATCACAGAGATACAGGGATGATTCAACATATGAAAATCTCTCAGTGTAATACATCATATAAACAAACTGAAAGAAAATAAAACACATGATTATCTCATCAGATGCTGAAAAAGCCTTTGACAAAATCCAACACCCCTTCATGACAAAGGTCTAGGAGTGATCCAGAATACAAGGAACATACCTATACATAATACAAGCAATATATAGCAAGCCTATAGCCAACATCAAATTAAATGGGGAAATTCAAAGCAACCCAATAAAATCAGGAACAAGACAAGTTTGTCCACTCTTCCCATACCTATTCAATATAGTACTTGAAGTTCTATTTAGAGAAATATGACAACTAAAGGAAATCAAGGGGATATAAATTGGAAAGGAAGAAGTCAAACTTTCACTATTTGCAGATGATATAATAGTGTAAAAAACAGCCCCAAAATTCTACCAGGGAACTCCTACAGCTGATTATTACCTTTAGTCAAGTAGCTGGACAGAAGATTAACTCAAAAAAATTTAGTAGCCCTCTCATATACAAAGGATAACTGGGTAGAGAAAGAAATCAGAGAAACAATACCATTTACAATAGCCTCAAATCATACACAATATCTTGGTATAATTCTAACCAAGCAAATGAAAGACCTACATGGCAAGAAATTCAAATCTTTAAATAAGAAAATTGAAGTTGATATCAGAAGTTGAAGGATCTCCCATACTAATGGATTGGCAGGATTAACACAGTAAAAAGGACTATCTTACCAAAAGCAGCCTACGAATTCAGTGAAATCCCCATCAAAATCCCAACACTATTCTTTGCAGAACTTTAAATAGCAATATCTGATTTCATATGGAAAAACATAAAACCCAAGATAGCTAAAAAGTCTTATACAAAAAAAGAACTTCTGGACATATCACCATCCCTGATTTCAAGCTCTACTACAGAGCTATAGTAATAAAAGCCACATGATATTGGCATAAAAAAGGCAAGTGGATCAATGGAATCAAATCAAAGTCCCAGACTTAAATCCACATACCTATGGACACCTGATTTTTGACAAAGAATTCAAAATTATACAATGGAAAAGAGAAAGCATATTAAATAAATGGTACAGTCCAACCACTAGAAGTCTTGTCTGGCTACAAAGTATGGCCAATTCAAACACCATATCCTCCATTTCTATGACTCCTCACTAGAGTCACTCCCATATATTACAGGAAGTTTCCACTGAACTAGGTCTCTATACTATCCCCCTCAATGCTACCCAATTCCAATCATCTGTTTCCACACTTTCTTCATCCATACCTTCCACCCCCACTTGATATTTCCTGCTCCCATCCCCACCAACCTCTAACCCACCCCAAAAATTATTCTATTTCTCATTCCTAGGGAGAATATTGTGTCTACCCTCTTTATTCAACCTCTGAGTCTGGAGATTCTACCTTGATTATCATTTACTTAGCAGATAATATCCACTTATGAGCAAATACATACCATATTTGTCTTTCTGTGTCTGGATTACCTCATCCAGGATGTTTTTTCCTAGTTCCATCCATTTTCCTGCAAAGTAGATGATGTCATTTTTAACAGCTGTGTAATATTCCATTGTAGAAATGTACCACAATTTCTTCATCCATTATTCAGTTGAGGGGCATCTAGGCTGTTTCTAGTTTCTAGCTATTTGTTGAAAGAGTTTATCCATTGTAGGGTTACCCTAGTAAAATTTTTAGGGTAACTAATGTATACTATTATATCATATGCAAATAAAGGTACTTTGAAATCTTCCTTTCCAAATTGTATCCCCTTGATCTCCTTCAGTTGTCCTTTTTTTCTAGCTAAAACTTCAAGTACTATAATAAATAGATATGAAAATAGTGGACAACTTTGTCTTATTCCTCATCTTAGTGAATTGCATTGAGTTTCTCTCCATTTAATTTAATGCTGGCTATAGGCTTGATATATATTACCTTTATTGTGTTTAGGAATGTCCCCTGTATCCTTAATCTCTCCAGGACTGTTACCATGAAGGGGCGTTGGATTTTTTAATGGTTTTTCAGCATTTAATGAGATGATTCTGTGCTTTTTTTCTTCCAGATTTTTATAATAATAGAAAGCCTAGAAACTCATTTTCCACTGAATGAAAAATGGTTCAAGACAGAAATAAAGAAAGAAATTAAAGACTTTCTAAAAATGAACGGAAATGAATACACAGTATACCCAAACTTATAGGATACAATGAAAGCAGAGAATTCCCAAAATAAGAATCTCAAATGGCTGAGAAATGTTGAGAATCCTTAGACATCAGGGAAATGCAAATTCAGACAACTCTGAGACTCCATCTTACACCTGTCAGAATAGCTAATATCATAAACACAAATGAGAGCTCGTGTTGGAGAGGGTGTGGAACAAGGGGAATCATCGTGAATTGCTGGTGGAAGTGCAAATGTGTGCAGCCACTTTGGGAATCAATATGGCAGAGGGAAGATAGAGGGAGGAACTGGGACAAGAGGAGAGTGGTAAAACTGCTCAGGATGTAAAGTAAACAAATTAAATATTTAAAAATAAATAAACCTTTATCTAAACTAACTAAAAGACAGAGAAAGAATATCCAAATTAACAAAATCAGAAACAAAAATGGGGACATAAGTACTGACACTGAAGGAATCCAGAGAATCATTAGGTCATACATTAAAAACTTGGTACTACACAAAATTGAAAAATCTACAAGAAGTGAATAATTTTCTTATAGATACCACTTACCAAACTTATATCCAGATCAGATAAACAATTTAAATAGACATATAACCACTAGAGAAATAGAAGCAATCATTAAAGGACTCCCAACAAGAACAACAAAAAAGCCCAGTATCAAATGGTTTTAGCACACAATTCTACCAGACTTTCAAAGACAAGTTTCAACCAATACTCCTCAAATTATTCCACAAAATAGAAAGAGAAGGAACTTTGCCCAATTTATTTTATGAGGTCACAGTTACCCTAATACCCAAACCACATAAAGAAGTGGTTTGCAACCTGCCTAATGCTGTAACCTGTTAACACAATTCTTCATGTTGTAGTGAACCCCAACCACAAAATTATTTTCATTGCTACTTCATAACTGTAATTTTGCTACTGCTATAAACTGTAATGTAAATATATGATAGGCAGGATATTTGATATGTTATCCTTGTGAATGAGTCATTTAATCCCTAATGGAATCATGACCCTCAAGTTGAGAACCACTGACATAAATATTCAAGAAAGAAAGAGAATTACAGACCAATTTCCCTCATTAACATAGATGCAAAAATATTCAATAAAATACTTGGAAACTAAATCTAAGAACACATCAAAAATATCATCCACCATGATCAAATAGGCTTCATCCCAGAGATGCAGGAATGGTTCAATATACATATTAAAAAAACAGTAAATGTACTCCAAAATATATTTTCAATATATTAATAAAAATTAAAATATTTTTCTATGTAAAGAAAAATAAAAGCAGAGAAGGAGGAAAATTCAAATTTGTGTAGATAGGCAAGTAGGGAAGGATCTGGGATTAGCTGGAAGAGGTAAATGCATATTATTAAAATACATTGTATGAAATTCTCAATGAACAAAAAACTATGTCATGGTATTTGTTAGTTTTGTCTGAAAATGTAAATATATACTAAAGCTGTTGATCCCTATCATAAACAACTGAAACTAAAATATCTGTAGGACACAGACTTACAGAGTGAGTATCCACATTAACCCAAGAACTCATAATAGATCTCAGTGCATAACCCTCAGTTCTTCCAAATGCCATATAGAAACTGTATGACAGTATAAGAGCTCTCTCTCTCTCTCTCTCCCTCTCTCTCTCTCTCTCTCTCTCTCTCTCTCTCTCTCTCTCTCTCTCACAAACACACACACACACACACACACACACACACACACACACACACACACATATACACACCACTGTAGCCCATTTTTCTTTTCCATAATAAGTAGAGTAAGCAATGTCTGTTGTGGTCATGCGAACATTGATTTGCCCACTAAGAAGGGATAGTTGCACGTCTGCCCTCCTACCTCCAGTACATGTGGTCCATCTTATTTCTCTTTTCTGGAGCAGGTTCCGTAACATAACCTTACTTGAGAAAGCTGAACTTTAATCCTGGAAAACTTTCTATTGTGAAGTATTATAAACACTAAAAATGACTCTTGTCTGCAATTACAAATAAACAAAATGCAAGACACCATGCTTAGAAGTGTTAAAATAAACACTAACCTCTCTCCCTAAAGGATTGGAGGAGAGGAGCTATGAGTTCTCTGTAATGTAATTATTGGCCAGGTGATTTCCTTCCCACTGAATTCACAAACACAGCTTCTTGCCTGAACCATACAGTAAGATCAGAGCAAAGTATATAGAGTAACCTTCATTCTATTGTTATGTGCTTTGCCATACTGAGTATTTTCAAATGTGATGATTGCTTTTTTTTTTTTTTTGCAAATAAATCTAGAGTGTAGAAAAAATTAGCGAAAATGTCGTCAAAAGTCTAAGTGATTCTTTGTCTTCTCCCATTCAAATTCAACAAGAGGATTTTTTTCTCACAACACTTTTGAAATAACACAAAATGTGCATTCAAATCTCTATTTCCATTCTGCAGTGAGTGAAACTAAAATGAATCAATTGTTTAGAAAACATGTAATTGTTTAAATACTGAAATCTCAAAGAACTAAACCTTTATATAAATTCAACTCATCAAAATTTACTCCAGTAATATAAAATAATTGATGACTAATCAAAGTCATAAAGATAGTGTATTAGCTTAATATTTTAGGCTTTTGTTCTTTAATGAGGTCAATAGTTGCTGGTGTTCTTGCATATGCATGTGTTTATAAGTAAGTACATAAATATTTCTACTGATGGTTTAAAAAGTGAATATTCTATAAATAATGTGTGTAAATAAGTAATGGATATCATTCCCATTTTTCCAAAATAAATTCCAATATAATGCAGGAATTCAATTTTAAAAGATAAAGTAATATGATTATGATAAAGTAACTTCATTGAGTAAATGAAAGAAATAGGGGCTGGCAAGATTGCTCAATGGATGCTTGTAGCCCAAGCCTGGTAATCTTAGTTAAATCGCTGGAATCCAATTGAAAGTGGGGGGTGAGAACTAGTTAACGAATGACTCATAAGTGACTGATGTTCACGCACTACCATGCCATGTTTACACAACCCTCTCACACACACATACTCAAAAATATACATACTAATGACTTTTAACTTAAAAGGGAGAGAATATTTGGAGGAAAATGCATGCATTCTGAGTAATCTATATTTCAAATTCATGGATAAATATTTCCAATTGTGGTCAATTTACTTCTTGTCATTTAACATGTCTTTGAAAAAGGAAAGAAAATCCAAAGCACATACATTAATAGAAATGCATATCAAAACTTCTCAGATGCATGATATATGAGAGCACACGCATTGAACTGTGCCATTAAAATGTAGTGCAAATTATTAAAAACCAATTAGGGATGTCCTCATGACCACTTTCTGCACAGTGGTTGGCTGTTTTTACCTCATTTGAGTTACAGCTTATCTCAATACAATTCCCGGGAACTCATCTGTAACTTATAATCATGCTTTTCACTATGGACTGCATAATCATTCTCAAGGATATTTGTGTGCAAGTTAAGGATCAATCACTGTCAGATCCTTTTTGTTTCTTACACTTCCTGGTTTCTTGTTTTTGCTTCTTGATCAACCTTGATGTGAACAGCTAACTCTCTGCTCAAGCACATTAAGCCATTGACTGTGTTACAACCTCCGAAGTCATGAGTCAAAATAAATGATTCCTCTGAAAAAGTATTTTTATGAAGAATTTGCCACATTCATTCAAAGGCCATTTCCCCAAAACTTCAAAAAATGTTTTATTATGATTATTAGCTTTAATTAGAAGTGTTGGTTACTTCCTTTTTTACTTATCTTCATGTGCCCTAATTTAAGACTCCTCTGTCTGACTCTATATAGTCTTTCTTATTTAAATTTGTTCTTGAAACAGAGAATTTAAATGTTTCCATTCCCCAAACTCTAGTTAAAAGCCTCTCTGCTTGTTCTATAAGATGCCACAACAAAAATTACTGTCTGAATGCTTCCCCATCTTGAACTTGAACCAAATTTCCTCCATGAACTTCTCACTCAAGGAACATACTTCTTTGAACCAAGAATTATACATAGTTTAAGTCACTTGGTCATCTATAACTATTTAAAATTCTGTCTAATTACGATACCAGGAATTCCTTGCTCGATGTTGTAATTTTATTTTTCAGAATACATTGGACTTGTGTATTTCAGTGTTTTATATCTATCATGGTAGAACATACACCTGACATAAATTGGTTAAGGGTTCCTTAAAGTTCTTTATATCAAACAGACACTTACATATTTCTTGGTCAGTTACCAATATTGAACCATTCCTGCAGGATATTATCTCCTTGACTATTCAAAACCATTAGCAAAATAGCACTTTTTAAACCAGTATTCAATATTTTATCAGAAATATTTACTTAAACTGATGACCATATTAGGCAAATCCGATGCTGATTGTTTCTTTAACATAGATGTTTTTGAAAGTTCCTAGGACATGACTAGGACTCATATTCCCTTTACAAATGGCCTTTACATGGTTTGTGATGGAAATATTTGTTTGGAAATAATAACTAAGTTAGTGTCATCAATGACAACCACTCAATATTATGTCAAAATTGTTGACTCTGAGATGCCATTGATTAAGGTGCATTCTGATGACAAAAGTCACAAAATGTGCTTTACAGTCAGTCAAAGAACTTGTTGACCTGGTGTTTCCAGTTCTTCCTTTTTTTAAACTTATTTTTACATGTGTCCTAATTATTTAAGACTCCTCTGTCTGACTCTATACATTCTTTCTTATTTACATTTGTCATTTTTGAGAGTGTCATTTTTGAAATCATACATTCCTACACACAAATCACTCTCTAATGTGAATCATTCACTCAAATGAGAAGCATGAATGTTCTCATGTTCTATGTGCTATATTCAATCTCTTAATTGTTTATGAATTTAAAAAAATATATGTTCAAAATGAGCTCATTCATATCCATATTTTTATATGATAAAATAATGATATTATAAACTATCTATACAGTAAAGTACCTGTACATTTAAAAATGTTATGCTGTATTAAAAAATTATAATTTTAAATTTTTTAAGAATTCCATACATGGATACATCCTTGGTATTTAGATCTTTTCCAATTTCCCATGTTTTCCTTTGATTACTCCTGTGACTCTTCCAACTTCATCTTAAATCTATTATATCTTCTATAATTATTATTACTGTTTTTTTTTCTGTGTGTGTGTGTACAACCCATAGAATCCAATTTGGTTACTTGCATTAAAGACTGATTGCTTAGAATGGAATAATGTATCAGGGAGCTTGCTCCTAGAGAATACTGTTTTCCCTTCTCTTATATCCATTAATAATATGTTGCTAATCATCTATAGGTAGAGATGTATGAAATTTCTCCCATTCATCTTGACATGTCTTCTAGTAGGCTCATTATACAAGTCTAGTTTAAGGCAGCCGTTTGTTATGATTTCATGGGTGCAGTACACCTTCATGTCTAGGAGACATGCTCTGAAACTCTGGGTCTGATAATCTTTTCATCCCTGTTCTGTGATGTTCCCTGAGTTGAGTATAAAAGGTGTTTTGTGGATGTAAGAGTTGTGGCTGGCCACCAAACAGCCACACATTCTCTGCATTTTGTTCTTTTGTCGATCTCTGTAGTTGATTCCATTGTTGTGGGAAAAAAGGCTCCTTGATGAGGAAGAGAACTACACTTATCTGTGAGCAAGCATTTAGAACACAGAAGATTTATTCATAGAAATTAATTTTTAACAGAATGAATTTTCAGTATAAGATACAGAAAAATCCTGTAAGTAGCTAGAAAGTACTTAATATAATTTTTTATAGCCATGCCAAAAGAAAGGAAAATATAGTCCTGAAATTATAAAATATGTGAAGTAAAATTAAACTATGTTATCTTCAGCAATATGTCAGTCAGAGGAAACATATATAATACAACACAGAAAACCTTTCCTAATATCCCTACAGGAAATAAAATGCTGAACTATCTTCAGTGGTACTTAGAATTAATCTTTAGTTAGAGACTATAATAGGGTAACAAAGACCAACTCAATAAAATAGCCCTCAAATAAACTGAAATGATCCTGTAAAATCATACAATTTTAGACTATCTATATTTACTAAACAATAAAATTTATCACATCTGGAGGTTTAGATATGTAGCAGAAAACATTAGATATTCACTGAAATGTGTATTCTTTTCAGCATCCTGGGCCTACATCTTAACTGAACAGCAAGCATCCATGACAGTTAACATTTGATTGGCTTTGGTATAATGGAGTGGGATGAAAGTAAGCCATTTCATTTCAGACACAGTTCCTTAAAAATGAGCAAACTTGGAGTAAGGCTCTTGTCAAGGGAAGAAAGAGGTCAACATAGAAGGAGAGAGAGGTAGCAGGAACAGATAACAGCAAGGATGTTTGATAAGACCTCAAGTAAATGAACTCTTTTACATAAATTTTACCAAATGTATATTATGAGATGTAAATTTCCACAAGATCCATAGACTATCTAGCAAAACTTCCTGCTGTGAGATGTCTTTCTGTATGCTGTGAATATGTGTTGCTATGATTGGTTAATAAAGAAGCTGCTCTGGGCTATGGAAATTCAGGTTATAGCCAGGCGGGAAATCCAGGAGAGAGACAGGAAGAGGAAGGGCAGAGTAAGGAGCCACCAGCCAGACACAGGGGATGCAAGATGACCAGGCAGAATGGAGAAAAGATACCAAGCCACATGGCTACACACAGATAAGAATTATGAGTTAATTTAAGTGTAAGAGCCACTCAGTAATAAGCTTGAGCTAATGGCCAAGCACTTATAATTAACATAAACTTCTTAATGATTATTTTATAAGAGGGCCACAGGACTGCACGGGTCTGGTGGGACCACAGGAACCTTTCAACTACAACTTCCCATACAGATATGAGTAGCCTGAATATAGACTGTTATTGTTGCACTTAAAGGTAAATATCTATTTCTGAAGACAACACACACCAGAGGAATAAAGTTGTACTTAACCTGAAAGCCTCCTTCCTTCATTCTAGGTTTCATACTGCCATCAGGTACTGTGTAAACTGCCAAGGGAGGTAAGTAATCAGTGGTCCTATCCAGCGTAAGTACCAATGAAATATAGTGGATGTTCAGGATGGCAAGACATCTCTAATGGTCTAATAGTGGCACTCATATCTTGGTGGTAACCAACATCTGTCTAACTTAATGTAAAGCCCACTCAGTAGGAAATAAGTCATGACTGGTACTAGAAGTCTAGTCAATTACTCAGGACTAGTGGGGCTTTGGCCCTCAGAATATGTCCTACTATGTCCCTTTGCTAGATGAACATAATTTTGAACTACATCTTAAAACATATCCTTGTGCCCATACATATATATATAGCTTTTACCCTCAGCAAAGAAACTTCTTTTTATTGCCAATAGAAACCATAGCAGATCTCATCTATTTCTCCTTCATTGGGCAATCTATGCATCACCCTTAGGGTCTTACTTGTTAGCTAGCTTCTCTAGAGCTATAGGTTGTAGTCTGGTTATCCTTTGCTTTACATCTAGTATCCATTTATGAGTGAGTACATACCATGTTTGTCCTTCTGATTCTAGGTTACCTCACTCATGCTGATATTTTCTAGTTCCATCCATTTGCCTGCAATTTTCATGATGTCATTGGTTTTTACTGCTGAGTAGTACTCCATTGTGTATATGTGCCACATTTTCTTTATTCATTCTTCTGTTGAGGAGCATCTAGGTTGTTTCCAGGTTCTGGCTGTTACAAACAATGCTACTTTGAATATAGTTATACATATGTCCTTGTGGTATGACTGAGCATTCGTTGGGTATATGCCCAAGAGTGGTATAGCTGGGACTTGAGGTAGACTGATTCTCAACTTTCTGAGAAACTACCATACTGATTTCCAAAGTGGCTGTACAAGTTTGCACTCCCACCAACAGTGGAGGAATGTTCCCCTTGCTCCACATCCTCTCCAACATAAGCTGTCATCAGTGTTTTTGATCATAGCCATTCTGACAAGTATAAGACCGTATCTCAGAGTCATTTTGATTTGCATTTTCCTTAGGACTACGGATGTTGAGCAATTCCTTACATGTCTTTCAGCCTTTTTGAGATTCTTCTGTTGAGAATTCTCTGTTTATATCTGTAGCCCATTTTTTAATTGGATTGTTAGGTATTTTGATGTCTAGTTTCTTGAATTATTTATATATTTTGGAGATCAGCCCTTTTTCAGATGTGGGGTTGGTGAAGATCTTTTCCCATTCTGTAGGCTGTCATTTTGTCTTATTGACCATGTCCTTTACCCTACAAATCTTCTCAGTTTCAGGAGGTCCCATTTATTAATTGTTGCTCTTAGTGTCTGTGCTACTGGTGTTATATTTACATGAGGAAACAGGGGGTGACGGGGGTTTATGGAAGGCAAGGAATGAGGGATGAGAACATAAGGGAATGGGAGGTCCAACGCTAGAACAAGAACAGAGTGGGAGATCAAGGAAAGAGATACCATGATAAATGAAGATATCATGGGAATAGGAAGAATCAGGGTGCTAGGGAAGTTCCCAGGAACCCACAAGGATGACTCCACCTTAGACTACTACCAATCGTCAAGAATGTGCCTGAACTGGCCTACTCCAGTAATCAGATTAGTGAATGCCCTAACTGCCATGGAGTCTTCATCCAGTAATTGATGAAAGCAGATGCAGAGAGTCACAATGTGGAGTGAGGCCATGCTTCAGCAGTCCAATTAAGGAGAGAGAAGAGGGATTCTATAAGCAAGCGACATCAAGATCATGCTGGGAAAATGTACAGAGACAGCCAGCGAAACTAGTGGACACTCATGAACTGTGGACCAATAGCTGTGGAGCCCCCATGGGACTAGACTAGACCCTCTGGATATGTGAGACAATTGATTAGCTTGAACTGTTTAGGGGGCCCCCAGACAGTGAGATTGGGAACCATCCCTGGTGCCTGAGCAGGCTTTTTTCGGCCCAGTGCCTATGGTAGACACCTTGTGCAGCTTTGATGCAATGGGGAGGGGCTTGGACCTACTTCAACTGAATGTACCGGGCTCTGCTGACTCTCCATGGGAGACCTTGCCTTGGAGGAGGTGGGAATGGGGGGTGGGTTGGAGGGGAAGGCTGGGGGCAGGAGGAGGGAGGAGAGAGGCATCTGTGGTTGGAATGTAAAATGAATAGAAAATTTCTTAATAATAAAAATAAAAAATAAAGAGGATAAAGGTATATTACCTAGCCAAAAAA
>CABHPQ010152364.1:30539-44374 GCA_902168405.1 Peromyscus aztecus | reverse complement strand
ACCAACATATGTCTCCTGCAGGATTGTGTCTCCTAGAAATGTCAAAGTATATATAACCATAGTACCTCAACAATATTTCTTAAACAAGACCTAAACAGTGATATTATCTATAGCCAGACTTTACTTGGACTGCCAGCTCCCAAATAAAGACATGGACTTCTTATCAAGTATGAAAGTTTGGCCTTAGTTTAGACTTGTTTCTAACTACCTCTTAAAACTTAAATTACCCCATTTATGTTAATCTACATTCTACCACATGGTTCATTACGTCTACTCAGTACTTCCTGCTTCTTCCATGTCTGGCTAACAAATCCCACCTCTCTTCTTTTCAGAATTCTTATCTCTGCTCAGAAGTCCTGCCTATCCTCTCCTGCCTAGCTATGGAGCATTCAGCTCTTTATTAAATCAACCAAATGGTGCCTTGGGAGAGACATACCCTCACAGTGTACGAAAAGATTATCCCACAACAAATATCAATAGACATGCTACCACTGAAGAAGTAAATATCACAGGATTCTAGTTCTAAACAAAGAACTACGAGCAACTAATGATTGCTGACAGAGAATTAACCCTTTCTCAGAGATGAGCCTGAGTTTATTATCCAATGCAAAGTTATGTTATTCATGAAATCATACAAGTCACACTGAATGAACACAGCAGGAGTATATATATTAAGGAAGCAAACGGAACAATGTTAGAGGGAGTAAAGGAGGACATGGGAAGGGTCAGAGAGAGGACAAGTAATAAAAAAGTAATATAATCATATTTTAGTTTAATTTTTTTTTGGTTTTTTTCAAGACAGGTTTTCTCTGTGTAGTTATGGGCCTGTCCTAGATCTCGCTCTGTAGACAGGCTGGCCTCAAACTCAAAGAGATGCACCTTCCTCTGCCTCCTGAGTGCTGGGATTAAAGGTGTGCACCACCACCGCCCGACTGTTAAATAGATAATAGAGGATAGAAAACCCTAAAACCATCTACCTTTGTTGAATTCACCTATTAATTGTATGGGATGCAGATGACATAAAACTCCTAGCTATTATTCAGTTTGTCAAATAAGCAAGAAATAAGCTTCTAAAAAATAATGTAGAGGGTGTGGAGGGCCTTAGAATCACAGAGAAGCACTAAGAGAACAGGAATGTTAATGACACAGCAATGTTTCCTCAGTGGAGGAGATAAAATCAAATACCTGTTTCCATTCAGAAAGTAGAGAGTGGATTTTGTTAACCACCTAGTGACCATTTTTGCTGTCTGTGGAGGCAGACCTCATCTTTTTACTATAGAGACCCATCTCATTCAAATCCCCCAGAATGTTTGCCCCAAACTCTCCTTCCCTATCTTCCAAGTTATAGGACCCATCCTCAGGGGAGATGTCACATGTACTTTATAGCCTGTTGACTTCTATGCAAACTTGGTCAGAGAGCACATTAGATTCTAGACCTTTTAGCTACAGAACCCATTTTCATGGTCACATGTACTTTGTAAAGGAGTTTCTATGTAGTCACACTTTAAGGTTTATTGTGCACCTGTAACTGAAATGATTGCTGCCAGGAAACCTTTTCCCAAATTGTACTGTTTTAAATATGCCAACAAAGAACTGTCTGGTATTAGACACCCCAAAGTCTGATCCAAGCTGATGAAGTCATTCTGCATCCTGTTTTTATTCTTATCTCTTCTATCAGTTTGCTTCCTTGTCTAACACCTGCAGTGATGTCCTCAAAATAAGCTTTTATCTTGTGAGAAGCATTTTTCATATCAGGGACTGTATTTATAAACGTAAGTTTAATCTTAGAGTGGTGTTAATTCTGACTATGCTGGGCAAAAAGCATATACATCCATAACTAGTGAAGAGACTGAGTAAAGTTGCTTTTAAAAGTGAGTAATATATTGGGTAAATGTCTAAATGTATCCCCTACTGATGTTCTCTTCCTTATTCAATATTTATTGCACATTGACTCCAGCAAGCACAGTAATGAGTGAAGAGTATGGTCCTGAATGCTTTCCTCAAGTGGCTAACAGCAGACATGGTCAATAATTACCTCAGAGAGCATTTGTAGGTCTTCTTCAGAATAAGAAATTTAAGTAATCAAAGTCCCAGAGACTCTGTACCAAAAACCACGGCCAAAGCAATTTTAGCATGGATAACCTTCAAAGCACATAAAGTCAAGTGTCCATCATGAGGATAAATCAGTCTCCAACAAAATTATGTAGCAACCTCAAATTTTGGAAGGCTTGTGCAAATTTATACAACCTTTTCAAAGTTATATAATATAAAAATGTAAATATTAATTTAATTCTCTTATTTTTATAAATACGGAGCTGGGATATAAACCAACTGAACCAGGAGAAATGTCTTCAAAAATGAAAATTAGAATTTTAAAATAATTGTTCCTGTATATTTTTCCCCAAGGATAATTGTTTTCCCCTGAAGGTATATCAATAACATGTCATTATCAGGGGTTACTAAAATTTCTTCCCGGGGAAAACTTGAACAATTTCTAACCCTCCTCCTCAGGTCCCATGAACAATCTGCCCCAGGATTCCACCAAAGATCACTCTGGAAAACCAGTTGGTTTATTGGGCTTCCTTTCCGGCAGGGTAGAAGTGAGGGCTTACTTTCAGGGGAATGGGCACTCCAAATCTTCGTACTTGAAACATCTAATCCAGCAGGGAAGAGAGCTTCCTGCAGTCACGACCTGTTTGTAGAGCCCACTCTACCCCCGCCCCCCAACTATATATACTCTAGCCTCTTTCCCAGTCACAGGAAGAGTTTCCAGATGGCAGCAAGATATTCAGGAAAGAATCATGTGTCCTACCATGACCTCTATTGAGGGATATAAACTATCAAGAAACCCATCTGAGCGATCTTTTGTAAGGTGGGCAGAGCAGACTGCCTCAAAATGGCAGATTGCTTGGCTTTGCAGACAGTCACTCACTCATGTAACCAGCACAGAAAGACCTTTCTGTTTCATTGGTAATGAGACCATAGTCATCTTCATGGATAGTGTGTTTTTGAAGATACCACTTGCTATTTTAGTTAAAGAGATAAGTAACAAACACAGCATGTGCTTGGAAAATACCTGATACATATAGAGAACAGTATTGTATATGTTGACTTCTATAGGATTTTAAAACTCCAAAATGAAGTAGAATAATATGTAAAGTAAGCATATATTGTATAAATATCAAATTTGGATTATTATGATAATTTTACCAAAGATAAAATCAGTGAGTTTGTTGAAGAACAATATGTTAGTAATGCTACAAAGAAAAAAAATCCCATATTGAGCTTTTCAGTTACATGCCTAACAGTATCCTAATTTCAAAATCTATTTAATTTATTTTCCATATATGTTACAAAATATTTCAATGTATATCCATAGATTAGTGCCTTGATCAACCTACATCAGAAAGCTTCTTGTAGTATGTGAGAAGAGATCTACAACTGGACGATGCAGGAAGTAAGAGGCCTGCATTCAGGCCGAAATCTTGTGACTCCAAGGAAATTATCTTCCGGACACTAAAAGACTGATGCACACACGAACTTGTGGAGACTGTGAGCATGTAAACGCCTTCACAAATTCTAGCCAGATAGGGTCCCAGCACTAAGGGGAAAGTTTACATGGGTCCCAACCCTAACAAAGAAATTGTCTGCAATTTCAATGTTATATGCTGGAAAAGGGAAAACTGGTTTTCTCCAATGCTGTGTGACTGTGTATAGCAAACATGTCTCAGGCAGGCCCCATTCCCAAAAGAAATTAGCTAACACAAAATGAACTCAATGGAATTTTGTGGACTTCTGGTTTCATTTTTCTTTGTTTTGACATATTTTGTCTTACTGGTCTTTTGCTTGTTTGTTTTGATTTTTGTTTTTATGGAACTTTTTGTGTTCCTTGGTTTTTCAAGGGTTTTGTTTCTATCTCTTTGTATTTTTGTTTGTTTGTTTGTTTCGGTTCTTTTGAAAGAGAGAGAGAAAGAAAAAGAATATAAGTTGAATGATATGAGGTGAGGGAGGATCAAGTGGAGTCAAGAAATAGAAAAACATGATGAAAATAAATTGTATGAAAAAACTTTTCCAAATCTTTAAATGTTTTTAAATATTGCATTTACTTTGTTGTAGTTTGTGGGTTTTGCTTTTTTTTTTGTCCATATCAACTGTGTGAGAGCATTCTATGTTGCTAAGATTTTACAAATGCTCAAATCTCATAGTTGCTGTGAAAATGCTTTTCTGTGTGATTATTTTCAATGTGAGTTCCATTAGCACTGTGTTATGATTCCATTTACACTAGCCCTCATCAGTATTTTAAATCAAATGTGATTCATTTAGGAAAATTTGGTAGATATATAATGTCATCTAATAATAGCCTAATCTACGTGCTCCTCCCTAAAGATTTAGTGCAGTTTTTAACCATTTGATGTTCTATCAGATGCAATGTCTGTTCAAGGTATTGTTTTTGTATAAGGGTGTTTCTATTTCCTTTAGAACTTTTATGGATAGCAGATTGATAAATGAATACACATACTAATATGTCCATGTTTATCCAATACCAAGTTTCATTGGATATTTTTCCTCTTCTCTTACTCATATTTTTCAGCATTTTACCTTATTTTTTTCAGTTGACATAGGAAATAGTACAATACAAGATGCCAAATGCTGTTTCAATATCTATAATTTTTTATGATTTCTAACAAATGGAAATATATCTATTTCTTCAGACTCTTTCTTTTTTTCAATTCACATTTGTTTATTAAAATTAAACAGACTGACAAAGTAAAGTGTTGCCAGGAATACAGAACATTTGAAACCCATGTAGTAGTAATACAAGTGGAAAACAAATGGTAAAATAACATTGGACAATGGTTTGGCAATTTCTTAAAGGTTAAATATACAGTTATTATACAACCATCACAACTGGATGCTCCAGATAAATTTACCCTGTGTCTGTAACAGAGAGTTTTAGCAGTTTAATTCTCAATAACCAAAGATTGTACATAATTTAAATATTTATTATTAAATAAATGGCTAGACAACAGTGAATGCATAAATACAATAGAATACTCAACAATCAAATATTTTAGTGTAGGTCAGGGAGAGATCTCGTGATAACATCGTGGGAGAAGGAAGCTAGAGCAGTATGTACTCCACACTACATCATTTATGTGCACTGCCTGAACATCATTTATGTGCACTGCCTGGAGCAAATAGATGCAAGCGTCCAAAGGAATCTTATGGGAGCGGGAGGTCCTTGCTGGATCAAGAGCAGAATGGGAGAACAAGGAAAGAGATACCATGATAAATGAAGACTCCATGGGAATAGGAAGAAGCAGAGTACTAGAGAGGTCCCCAGAAATCCACAAAGATGACTCCTCTATAGACTACTGGCAATGGTCGAGAGGGTGCCTGAGCTGATCTACTCTGGTGATCGGATGGCGAACACCCTAACTGTCATGATAGAACTCTCTTCCAGTGACTGATGGCAGCAGATGCAAAAATGTGCCCCAGGCGGAGCTCCAGGAGTCCAATCAACAAGAGAGAGGAAGGATTATATGAGCAAGAGATATGAGAGCATGATTGGTAAAAGTACAGAGAAAACTAGTCAAACTAGTGGAAACCCATGAACTGTGAACCAATAGCCGAGGAGCCCCCATGAAACTTGGCCAGGCCCTCTGTTAAGTGAGACAGCTTGAACTTAACAACTTAACTTAAGTTGTTTAGCTTGAACTGTTTAGGAGGCCCCCAGGCGGTGGGACCGGGACCTGTCCTTGGTGCATGAGCCATTTTTGGAACCTAGTGCCTATGCTGAGACACTTTGCTCAGCTTCGGTTCAGGGAGGAGGGGACTGGACCTGCCTCAACTGAATGTACCAGGCTCTGCTGACTCCCCAGGGGAGATCTTGCCTTCCAGGAGGTGGGAATGGGGGATGGGATGGGGGGGACGGCTGGGGGGTAGGAGGAGGGACGACAGGGGAATCAAGAGCTGATATGTAAAATGAATAGAAAATCTCTTAATTTTTTTAAAAAAGGCAGCTTTTGGTGTTGATGGAAATATGAGTTTATTTCTGTGGATGGTTTCACAGGATTAACAGCTGTCAAAGTCGTGCAGTTAGGTGATATGTTTATTAAAACTTATAAGGAAAAAATGTTTCTGGTACCACAAATCCTGTCAAAATTCTCCATGTTGGGTCTTTTCTTCTTCTAGAAATACAGATTTGATAGATGTGCTTACATGGTACCTAATAATCTTGCTTCTGCTCTCACAGAGTGAGTCTTCAAACTCTCTTAGGTATTTTCTTTTTGTACTTTGCTATTTTATTTAGAAAAACTATATAATCGATTTATGTGAGCACATTTGAAGCACATCTGAAAAGGAAGGGATGGTAGATGTGATAGATCACACTTGTAATCCCAGCACTTGGGGGATCAAGGCACAAGAATCTGCATATCAAACTTATCCTAACAGCATAGTGTGTTCATCCCAAATAGAGGAAGGGCCTGATCTTACCCCCTTCTACCCACCATATGAAATTCCAATGAAAAATAAAATTTTATTTTTGGCTAAGGCAATATATTTCTGTTTGTTTGATTGTTTTTCCAAGATAGGGTTTCTCTGTGCAGTTTTGGTGCCTGTCCTGGGTCTTACTCTGTAGACAAGGCTGGCCTCAAACTCACAGAGATCAACCTGCCTCTGCCTCCCGAGGGCTGGGATTAAAGGCATGCACCAACCCACCCGGCCCTAGCAAAATATTTCTTGTATAGTTATCTCATTAGTTTTAATTATCTGAAAGGCTATAGAAAAACTCTACTGACAAGTTGTAACAAAGCAAGTATTGAAAAAATTCTTTGCATGATTAATTAGAATATTGATTACTATTTTTTATAGATGAGATTCAAATTCAGACATAGCAATTAATGATACATGATCAATAACTTCTCTAAATCATGAATTTTAATTAAATCTGTACTAATCCCAAATGTGAACTTTCCCTTTTTTTAATCAACAAATTAATATTCTTCATTGGTCTAAATTTATATTTGAATATGTTAATGAATTTTGTCCATTTCATAATCCTGAGCATACTCTAAACTCAGTCAATCCATATATTATTTTCCTAAAACTTTATACTTTTACCTTCTGTTATGTTTCAATTCATTTTCTGTTATTTTTATGTTGTGTGAGGCACAGTACTTATGTGGCTGAATTCCACTTATAAGAATATAAACTTATGCTACTTCAATGTCTTTTTTTTTTTCAGAGACCAGGTAAGAATCCATGTGTGAACCTGTTTCAGACTTTCTATTACTTTACACAGTTTACCTTCTTGAATAAATACCATATGTTCTTCAATACTAGAGATGAATATGTGTTCCTAAATTTTAGGTTTCATTCTTTTCCTTCAGAATTGTCTTAGAAATTCTAGACTTTCTGTTTCTGTTTGAATTTAAATTATTTAAAGGTTACCTTCTGTTAAAAATAATCTAGAATATTGATAAGCAATTTATTTGTTACATTGATAAACTTTTAAAATTGAAATTTTAAAAAATTTTATTAGTGCATATTAATGTGTAAAGTAATAGATATCATTGAGACATTTTTGAAATATGGTTATAATGTATTTTGATTATGCTCGCTCCCTCTATTAACTTCTTGTATCACCTTAAAATTCCAGTTATCTTTTGACACATTTCAAACAGACACTATTTTCATGTCTGTTTTTCCTAAGTTCTGTATATAACTGAAATTATCCATTGAATGTCTTCTTGGGTCTAGTTCATTTTTCTTAACATGATGATCTTTAATTCAATCATCCAATTTTGTAAAAATAAGATAACTCTGTTTTTCTTGGCAGCTATTTGTAGCTACATTCCCTACTGGAGTGAGGAGATAAGCTCCTAAGATTCAGGAAGTAAACAAAACTTAGAAGGATCAGGAAGTTCCTGAAACATACAAGATTTACAAGCCCCATTTCTAAGGTTAGATAAATCGTAATAATTGTTAGACATAAGCAAGCCTTCTGTCTAAACTGCATACCAATTGCTCAGGGAGCTCCAGAGATGTAGCTTAAGAAGTTGCCATACTTCTAAGGATATTTCAGTTATTTAGTTGCCCTTGAATCACCTATTTTTTTTAACTAACCCCAGAAAACTTACTGGTTTGTTAAGAGTCATGAATTAAAACACTTCTTTGATCTTCTATTGGTACCCTATCTGTGGTGAATAGTTATTTGTTCATAAGTCTTTGAAAAACAGCAATTTATACTGTATATATTGTATTATCAACTAAATTCTCATATAGCCATCTATTGATGGCATCTAAGATGCATATTTAACATGGCATTTGGTTTGGTGCTACACTAAACATAGATATGTAGCTTTGATTCTTTTGGGTATGTGTCCAGGAATGGTATAGCTGGAATACCTGGTAGTTTAAATTTGTAATATTTTGTGAAAAGTATTGATTTTCATAGTGAGTAGACTAATCTACATTTCCCATTACAAATTTTTAAAGTTCTTTTATTCTCACATACTTGACTGAATATTTGTTTTTGTTCCTTTATTTGTTTATTGTTAATGGTAGCCATACTAATAAGGATAAAATAAATCTCAATTTATATATGATGTGTATTTCCCTGAAGACTAAAGATACTGAGCACATTTTATATAATTAGTGATCACTTGTGTTCCTTCTTTTGAGAACTGTGTTCAGTTCATTGCCCATTTATTTACTTAGTTATTTACATGAGGGTTCTGTGGATTCCTTTAGTTCTTTCTATATTCTGGATGTTAATCTGTGGTCATATGAGTGGCTTGAAAGTTTTTGTAGTTTGTCTTTTAACTCATCTAATTGTTTCCCTTGCTTTGAAGAAGCTTTTTAATATCATGATATTTTTTGACAAGACATGAGATGAGATGCACTGGAGGCCTGTTCATATAGTTCTTGCATTTGCCTTTATCTAGAATCATTTCCCCCCTTTTTCACTAATAGTTTCAAGGTTTCAGGTCTCATTACAGTTGTTGGTCTTCTTGGATCAATTTTTTGCAATGCTGATTTTGATTCTATAAATGCATTATCCACTTTGTCCAATACAACTTGTTAAAGAGGTTGTTGCTTTTCTTTATTACGTTTGTGTGATTTGTTCAAAATCAGATATCCGTGGCTACAAAAATTTATTTCTGTCTTCTATCCCATTGACTAACACGTCCATGTGTGATTGCTACCATTTTTATTAATCCTTTAAAAAATTTTATACAATGTATAATCACTACCTCTCCCAATTCTTAACAAATATACTTCTCCCTTGCTTACCCATCCAAAGTTGTATCCTCTCTCTGTCTCTGTCTGTCTCTGTCTCTCTCTCTGTCTCTCTGTCTCTCTCTCTCTGTCTCTCTGTCTGTCTCTCTCTAACCCATCAGTTTCAGTTTCAGCAAGACATATTCTCTAGGATATTTGGCCTTCAACTGGAGTGTGGTAACCTTCAAAGGGCAGTACACTTAAAAAAAAAAAAGGTTCATCCTCTTGCGATAGCTATCAACTACCATTAGCTCTCCACCTAATAGTACATCATACCAAACCCTCATCTCCGTGCTGGGAGTTGGTCTGTCTTGAACTTTCACAGGCATCACAACTCTTATGAGTTCATATGTGCAATTGTCCTGCTGTATCTGAAGAACTCTGTTTCACTGTAGTCACTCACTCCCTCTAGCTTTCACTTTTCTTACACTCTCTTCCACAATGGTCCCTGAACTTTTGGAGAGAAGAGTGTAAAACAGATATCCCTTTAAGAACTGAGCACTCAATAATTTTGTATTGTTTGCACCTTGACCAATGTGGGTTTCTGCATTAATTGCAATCTATTGCAAAAAGAAGCTTCTTTGATAAGAGTTGAATGATGCATTAAACTATGAGTATAATCATAGGTCATAAGGAGCCATTTTAATACTGTATCCATTTAGGAGAATATGTATAGCAGGTTCTCCCCAAGGGCCTTTGATCTGTCTAACCACAAGTTCTTGGCCTCAGTAACAGTGCCAGAAATAGGTTTCATCTTTAAACTACAATTTTGTGGTATACTTTAAAGTTAGGTATTATAATGTATTCATTGTTGCTCTTTTAGTCAAAAATTGCTTTGGCTATTTGAAATGTTTCTACAGGAATGTTAAATTTTCTTTCTTTTTCTTTTTGTAAAGAATATCATTGGAATTTTTGTGATGTGTGTATTGAACCTATACATTACTTTAAGTAATATGGTTATGCTAACAATGTTATTTTTGCACTTCATGAATATGGGATTTCTTTCCATCTCTATTATCTTCTTCAATTTCTGTCTTTGGGGGCCTTAGGTTCTCATGCAGGGGTCCATAACCTTCTGAGGCTGATTATTTGCCCTTATTTTCCCATTATTCTTTTCTCAATTAGTTTGCTATTGACTGATTGAAAAACTAACAAGTTTTATGTTGATAATTTGATGCACAATAGATAATATTAATGTTATAGATAGCTGTTAGATAGTATTCATTATTGGTATTCTTAGTTCTTACAGTCATTTAAAGATGTGATTAATTACCAAAATCTCTGTAAATACTATACTGATCTAATATTTGGTTCCTTGAAGTAGATTCAGGATCCAAACAAAAATCATGTACAATACAATAAGAGTTTATTTTTTAAAGATACATGGGAATACACAACAGCTGTACAACAGTAACAATGCCATGGCATGAATAGAAAGAAGTGAGAATATTAATTATCTCTCATTGTACTAAATATATTTAAGTAAGCACTTAATATTTGGAGGAATCAATGAATTCACAATGTAGCACAAATCTTAACAGGTCTTATTAATAAAATCAAACCTGAGCCAGATATTGGGGTGAACGCTGGAAGATCAGAGAAGCAGAACAAGCCACAGCCACCTCACCTTGCCAATTTCTCAGCTGATCCTGTTTCCTCAGACTGGAAGCTTCTGAGTCCTCATCCAAATCGATCTCAGCTGAACTGTTGCTCAAAGCCTAAAAGCTTAACCCGCCCTAGTTCCTGGTTTTCATGCCTTATATATCTTTCTGCTTTCTGCCATCACTTCCTGGGATTAAAGTCTCACTTCTTGGGGTTAAAGGCATGAGTCACCATGCCTGGCTGTTTCTAGTGTAGCTTTAAACTCACAGAGATCCAGATGGATCTCTGCCTCCCAAGTGATAGAATTAAAGGCATGTGTGCCAACATTTTCTGGCCTCTATGTCTATCTAGTGGCTGTTCTGTTCTCTGACCCCAAATAAGTTTAATAGGATGCACAATATTTTTGGAAACACAATATCACCACGTCACAATTTTAAAGTAATGTTTATTTCTGAATTTCCATATATAGGAGATTATTTATAGAACTCTTAAATAGTAAAACATTAAAATTTTAGTGCCATTTTCAATATGGATGTTATTAACTGGAATAGTGACTGTAATTTTTCAGCACAGTAGTATCAGTACAATTCTAATTATCAATTTTACTTTTCTACAAAAATGCAGAAGTGGAAATATGAATAAACCCTACAAAGTATTCTTAATCTTGATCCAATTAATATTAGCAAACTAATAATAAAAATGAAGTGTCCTTAGTAGTAGCTGTATATTAATACCAAATGTTATTAATAAAAGTACTCATAAAAAAATTGTTGCATCTTTCTCTGTAAAATCTAGACTACTACATGGTAGCTAATAGTATTACTGTTCTGACCACTTAACTAGTCAATACAATAACTTTAAAACATATATAGAAGACATACTTGGAACAATATAAAATGAAAAACTTTTGTTGTAAATAATGAATTTCATATTATAAGAAATCCAAGAAAATATGATTATTTTAATTTAAAGGTATTTATAAGGTTTGGTGGATGTTAAAAATCAATTAAAAAAATAAAATTCTGAACACAATTACAAATACAAGCTGAAGTAAAATAAGGAATGTTTAACATAGCCACAAAATTAAACGACATAATAACAA
Source organism: Peromyscus aztecus (assembly GCA_902168405.1). Lineage (NCBI taxonomy): Eukaryota > Metazoa > Chordata > Mammalia > Rodentia > Cricetidae > Peromyscus > Peromyscus aztecus. The sequence continues at coordinate 32,385 of CABHPQ010152364.1, read as the reverse complement.
TTCAAAAGTATATAAAGCAATTTTGTAGAAATTTATAAAACCATTGGGAAGATGTAAAGGAAACTTTAAATAAATGGAACGATAGCAGAATTTTAATGATCAATTATATCTCAACAGGTTGTAGAGTTGATTCATTATAAACAACATAACAGAATACTCTTTCAAAAGACTTTCTAACTTGAGTGTCAACTGCTAAAACTAAATCTAGAAGAGTGATTCTCAACCTGTGGGTTGTGAGACCTTTAGGAGTCAAATGGCCCTTTCACAGGGATCACATATCAGATATCCTGAATATCAGATATTTAAATTATGATTAAAAATTACAGTTATAAAGTGGTAACAAAATAATTTTATGTTTGGGGGTCACCACAACATGAGGAACTATATAAAAGTTTCAAAGCATTAGGAAGGTTGAGAACCACTGGTCTAGAAGATCTGAAATTCTTCTAAGGATGAATTTGTCTTCATGTATTATTTTGATATGATAAAGTTGTAATAATCCAGGTATTATGTACCAGCTGAAAAAGGAACAAATAGATAAATGTAAGGGAATTGAACACTGGCACAATACACAATATATCAATTATTTCTATAGAAAAAGTGGTAACATGAATCAGTAAACTACTTTTCCATAAATCACTAGGAGACAGGTGTTAACCATTGAAAAAATAATTGTTTCATACTACTTTAGAGACTGATTAAAATGTTACAGTGAAAACGAGTATTTGATTTCATATATGCACAATCTTAAGTGACTAATAATTTTGAATTAATTTATGTGTAAAATTCACAAAAAATTGATTCCTTACCATTTTAAACACAAAAGTTTATTTTTCCCTTAATAAAATTCCACATAAAAGTTTAACCATGTGCCCTGAAAGAGGTTCTAACCATGATACCAATGAAAGATTATTTTGAGAATTTCCATGTTAAAGAAGAAAACATAAACAACCCACAAAATCGGGGGTGGGGGGTGGAAATCGCTTAATGAACTCATAAAACATGCTCTTGTATTTTTGGTTGTTTACTCATACTGGGTTGCCTTGCCTAGTCTTAATACATGGGGTACATGGGGAGGTGCTTAGTCTTATTGAAAATTGATGAGTCATGCTTTGTTAGTATTCATGGGAGACCTGCCCTTTCCTAAACAGAAACAAAAAAGAAGTAGATTGGGGGATAGGAACAATGGTGGGGGAGGGAATGGAAGGAGATGAGGGAATGGAAACTGTGGCCAGAATGTAAACTAACTAACTAAATAAATAAATTTGTTTAAAAAAATACTCAATTTAGAAATCATCACAGACTGGTTCATACTCACCAGGTTGTTATGGTAGTGTTGAAGCCACTGAACTTTGGTGAGAACAAACATCTTATGGAAAATCTGGGTTCTATACCTGAAGTAGTATGTGAATATCATTGATATGTTTCCATGCCCCTTAACTGGCTAATGGCATAAGCCACTGATGCTTGCAAGAATGATATAGAAATACAATAAGAATGAGGTCAGAATAGCTTGTTCTCTAGCAGTGTCCCTGGCATTTCAAGTCACTGAAGATATGTCCCACTTAGCCTGAAAGCCGTGAGACATATCAGCTGAACCCATCTGCATGCTAACTCTCATCCATTTGCAGGAACCACTCATCTCTTTCTCATGAGGAGATACAGCAATATTTGGCTGTGCTAGACTTACAGTTTTCACCATTCTTTTCTGAGTTATATTTTATTCTACCTAGTGTAAATAATCCCTTAACTGATTTCATCTGAAATTACCCAGTTGGAGTGGCCTGTTTATTCTTAATAGGGTAATGATTATATATATATATATATATATATATATATATATATA
>CABHPQ010152364.1:0-30139 GCA_902168405.1 Peromyscus aztecus | reverse complement strand
AAAAAAAAAAAAAAAAAAAAAAAAAATACATAGCAAACTAGTTTTTGAGCTACAGGACTGATTGAAGTAGATTGACTCAAAGATTGTCTCCTCACTTAGATTTTTGTTCTAAGTTTATAAAAAAAAATTTCTGTGAGAGAGCAAATCTGTCAATTTTTAATAATTTCCAGAAACGTTGCATAAAATTCATTGAATATCTATTCAGTGAGTATTATATTTAATACTCCAGATACTCCAGAAATATTTAGGCATCTTGAGAATATAGAAGATATATATTGATATCTACCATTGCTGTTTGTTGTGGCATACTAGACCCTGTTTACATAGAAAATTTCACTTAATATTTTTAATTACCTACATTAAAGTCTTAAGTTAATAGATGATAACATCAAAATCACAAACATAGCAGATAGTAGAACCATAAAAGAATAAAAGGAAGAAAATTATATGGGTGCATTAAGTGTCAATCTAGATGACTTCACTGCTTGTCAAACTGTATGATTTCATTGCCAGTCACAAAACTAAGATTTGTGGACACATATTATTATCATTAAATGTTATTAGATAATTCCCCAGGATGTCTGGATAAGCTTCCTTTACCAGGCATAAACAGGAATCACTGATTCTTTTAATAGGAGAAGGTAATTTCAAGAGAAATTAGATAAAAGAGATAAATGTGTCATTTAAAGAGGGGATGGGGGGTTATAACTCCATAAATCTAACTAAAGAAAAAAAAAACTAATAGGAAAGGTTAAACACAGGAAAATAACAAATAATTGACATAGATGAATAAAATTTGTATTTCAAATATTTATGAGAAATGGATAGAGCTAGTAACAGTGATCATGAGGGAGAAACCCCAAACCCATAAAGACATACATTGTATGATTTTTCTTATATGTGTATGTTTTCATTAGAATATCCACAGATTAGGTAGCTCATAACGAACAAGAGTAGGTGGAAAGCTCTTCCAAGGAAGGAGAAATATAATGCAGCATTACAAAGGTGTAAATGGGAAACTAGAATTAGAGAATTAAATGGAGAAGGTATGGGAGATCAGGATAAAGGAAGGAATATGGAGAGATACAACTAACACTAATTTAAACAACATCAACATATAATGGAGAAGACAATGTCCCAACTAGTTCTCTTGTCCCATCAAGAAAAACCTCTAGGGCAAGGAATGTGTTACATCTTAAATAGTTGGCCAAAAGGGTCTCATAGATCTCTCCAATGCATCACAGACTTTTCCCAAGGCTATCAATTTCCCTCAGCAATATGACAATAACACACTTTTGCTGAAGACATTACCTAATTACATCACTGAACATGCCAACTAGAAGCTTCATCCCCACTGACTAGGATTCATGGTGCTGGAAGGTACTTTGCACACTACTAAAGGAGAAAAATAATCATCAATATCACCCATGTACAAACCATGTGAATTACAACATCAACTTGTCTGCAAAATGTACTGGTGCAATGATGGCACAAATGTTATAGGAGTATGCAACCACTTTTAGTTGGATTGAAGACTCACCCCATGAGATGGAACCCATTATGACACTGTTAGGTAGCAAGGAAGATTAGACTAGACAGGTTACATGTCTTACAGGAAACCTTCTATTATTCTGCTAAAGAAACATACGAATAAAATGAGTTCCAATGACATTTGTAATCAGTGCATTATTCAACTATCTTCAGAGAAGTTGCTTCTTTCAGTAGATTGTACTTAAGACTCACAACTGGACAATAGGCAGAGAGTGGGAGACTTTGGAGCACTTAGCTCTAAACAGAGTGATTTTACCAAAACCCTCCTCTTCAGGACCAGAGATTTATTGAGAAGAGGAGGCAGAAAGAGTGTAAAGTGCTAAAGGTGGTGGATAGCTATAAGGAAACAGTGTCTTTCAGACACAACACGAAAGATACAAACAAAATCACAAGACTATGACAACATGCACAAGACATACACCAGTACAAACCAGATGGAATTCCAGCACAGAGGATAAGAAGTAGACACAAATTTCCACCAGTGCCAGTGAAGCTGGGAGGGGAAAATTAGTTTTCACCCCTGGAATGTCACTGGGTACATCAACCACATTTCAAGACAGGCCCCACATCCAGGAGTAGTGGGTCAAAACAAAGTGGAATCCATCATGTTTTGTGTGTGTGTTTGTTTTGTTTTGGTATTTTAATCTTATTGGATTTTTGGGGTTTGTTTTGATTTTCATTTTCAAATTTTTGGTTTTGTCTCTTTTGAGAGAAAGAATATAAATTAGGTGGGAAGGAATGTGGGGAGGATCTGGCAGACTGGAAAACTATCATCAAAATACAATGTATGAAAAAAATAGAAAAAGAAAGATTTGACTTTTCTGGTATTCTATAAAATATGGACAAATTAGTCTCTGTACTATACGTATGATAAGACTTTCTTATCCATTAAATTCTATCTTTTTAAGAAAAACAAAACTGTATAAATAGTAATGTAAACTAATGGTAGGATGCTGAAACATGCCATTAGGTAATCTTTAATAAGATAGAGGAGGGAGTAGAAAAGGAAAGCAGCAAGTTGCTTTGTGTCCCAAAGTTGTCTGTTAGGATCAACTTCCAACTCTGTGTCTCCAGCAGGTACAAATGCTCTGCGAGAGAACACACAAAACCTTCAGTTGAATTTCTTTTCATCATTTACCAAGCAGCTCATACTGGCTTAGTGTCAGCACTTTTCTAGTGAAGAATAAGCCTCTTTTGCTTTCCCAACCATGGATACAACCATCAGCAGCAGCGCAGTAGTGCAGACACAGGAAACATGGCACTGACAAGGAGGTAGAGGTGGTGGGAAACACAGCTCAAAAAGATACACGTGATCCTGTGAATCAGGATGTTACAAACAGTTTCACAAAATGAAAGAGATAATTCAGGGGAAAGGAAGAGAGGAGAACTATTGATCCCATTTTTTCCTTTGATTAAAGCACTAAACAGCCCGAGAAATGCCCGTGTGCCACCGTATTCTATTTTCTGAACATGAGTCATTATTCTGTTCCTTCTCTTTCTCTTTAGTCCAATTATAGCTATCTTTTATACAGCTTCCCATTGAAACATAAATAAATGACCACATAGTAATTTATTATTGTAGTGTTCCTAATTTTTTAAAAATGCTATTAAGTGGAATTAGCCTCAGTGTCAAAGAATACTTTATGTGCTGTTTTGTAGATAAAACACTGGAGAAGAATAAAAGCCATTTCTGAAAACCTCCTTTACTGACTCGCTCTGCCTGACTTCCCCTCTCTTCTATCATCAAGGGTGGATTACATATCAACAATATGTTACTAAGACAATCAAAGAAGCAACAATCACTTTCCTCCACAAACTGAAACCTTTGTGATTTTGTAATTTATCTCTTGTGGCTGCTGTAGACACCTTGCTTTCCACTATTAATTTTTCTTACTTTACTGGTCATCTTTCTTAGGGACACAGGGAAGGGGGGTGCACAAAAGATAGGAGACCAGTAAAGTAATAAAAATTATTTTAGCCCAGAAAATTCTATAATGTAAATTTAAAAAGACTAACATGAAGTTCAAATTAAACTCTAAACCAGAAATTATCCACACATTTTTTTCTTAAAATGTAAGTTTGTCAGCTTTTCCTTGACATGTGTGTACTTATGAATGTTCATGGTAGACTCACATAAAAGATTTTCTTGTAGAATGCATAGATTGGTCTTTTAAAAATGAAATTTTACTCTTTGAAAATGTCATGCATGCATAAAATGTGTTTTGAGAGCATATCCACTCACATCCCCACCCCTTCAGTTTCTCCCATATCTCCTGTACCCTATCTACTTCATGTTCTCTCTATGTACTTTTTAACCCCACTGAGTACACTTAGTATTGCTTGTATATGCATGGTTGTAGGACTAACTTCTTGGACAAGGGTATCCTATCTGGGGTACCTTTAAGAAATTTCTTGCCCACTCCCAGCAGCCAGAAATTGTAAAGAGCTCTTAAAGTAGGGGGTGGAACTTCCTAAGCACTTCCAAAACTCATGTTGGGATTTGGGGGAAATTGATCTTGATCAGGCCATGTGCCTATAGCCACAGATCTTGTCAGTTCATGTGTGAAACAGTCCTGTCATGTTCTGTTACAGATGGCTACTCCCTCTGCCTTTTATGTTCTTTCTAGTCCCTCTTCCATGATGATCTCTGAGTGTTGAGGGGAAGGAGGTGAAATAGAGTTGCCACATGTAAAGCTGAGAATTCCATGGTCTCTTATTCTTTGTATGTTGATAAGTTGTAGGTCTCTGAATTAATTAATATCTACGGCAAGGAGAAACTCCTTTGATGAGGGTTGAGAGGTGCACTAACCTATGAATCTTAAAATAAGATTTATAGGGCAATTTATTATAAAGCCCATTTAGCGAATAATAGTATTAGTAATAGGATCTCCCCTAGTGAAAATCATTTTAAATTTGGTATTACTAGAGGCAATATGTATTTTATGAGTGTGTAAATATCAATTCTCATATAAAAAGGGAAATACTGAAGCATGCAGCTTAAATAGAAAACTCTTGTAAAGGATTAGCTTCTCATGTCAGCATGGCAATCAGTATTATCTATTAACTAAATAGCAATAACTATGCACCTTGATCTTAGCATTCATTAGATATCCATCCCTATCATCTGTTAATATATCCACAGAAGAATATGCGGACATTTAAAAGCATTTTCTTCTTTGGAAGAAAATATAATTGGGAAGGTAAACAAACTTAATATATAAATATATAATCAAAAATGTTAAAGCACTTCAAGTTTCAAGTTTCAAATTGCTAGTTAATGACTAGCAATTCTGAGGCAGTGTGGAAAATACTTTTTTCTTTCACCTAAAGATTCTTTTGATGGAAAAAAATCACTTTAAAACATAAGCTTAGCATGTTCACCAAAAGTTCCCCTTGAAAATCACATAGCACGTGTTTTCCCTTCACTTCCTCTTTTGACTGGCAGCCTCTCTGCAGCAGGCTTTCCAATAAACTCATGTTGCTTTCCTCAGACTTTGTAGAGTGGTGACTAAAATATGACAATGGGCAGCCAGAGGATTAGAGAAGAGCTAAGCCCTGTGCTGACTCACTATACCTCGCAATCCTACCTTCTCAACAGTAAGTAATAATAATGCTTTAATTTACTCCTCCTCTTTTCTGATACAGATCATTAAATGTCACTCTTAATACATCATTTATATGATTATCTAATGCAGTCATGCTTTTCTAGACTTGTGAGTTGCTGTTTCACAGTAAAGAAATATCTGTGAGAATATAGCATATTGGAAATAAACAAAGAATTTGTCAAACATAAACATGTGTAGTACTCTAACTTCACATATTGTTATGATGTTACTGTGGTTGTGGTATCCTTTGGGGGTGAGATATGATGTCATCCATCAAAAGAAGCAAGGCTTCTGTCACAATTTCTCCTATTACTGACAGACTTGCAGATTCCAACTAAATGTTCAGCCTTTAGTCTCCTTGTGTTGTTTTTTCTCTCTCTCCCACCATCTATCTCTGTCTCTCTCACTGTCTCTCTGTCTCTGTCTATGTCTCTCTGTCTCTGTCTGTCTGTCTGTCTCTCTCTCTCTCAGTTCTTCATGGAAGATTCATGTTATTTCTCACTTCAGGGTGAGAACTTTCTGAGGCGTGGCAAAGACAGAGGCAGACTTTTTGTTTAATGAAGCTCAAGAAATATTCTTGATGTATTTTTTTTGAAAATGTGCTTAGTAAGTTAGCTTAGTTAAAACTGGCCCTCAGGACTATAGGATTTTATGCAATTAAAGATACATCAACTACTACTGACTGACTGACTAAGAGCATTTATCTGTATTTTAAGCTAAGAATAATAAAGCACTTCATTAACATATAATTGTCCATTCTTCTCATAAATAATTCAAATTTTATATGCTCTTTTATAAATTAGTTAAATTTTGTGAGTTTTACATATTGTCATTTAACAAAATACTAAAATTTAATAACAGTTTAATTGTGTTAATTTTCATAATTATATTTTTATCATGAGAATCTAAAGACAGAATTTTCTTCAAAATTAAATATACTCTTAACAAAGAGGGACTAGAAAAGATGTCTTTAAACCATTTAGAAAAAAAATAACTACCATCACCAGACGGAGAGCAAAGCAGTGTCACAAAACACCATGTTCCTTTAGGTGTGCCTCCGTTCCCCTCCCAGATAGAGAGGAAGCAAGGGAACGGGGTGTGCAGGCTCCTGGGGTTTATGACCAGTAGGTGTGGGGATCTCCAGGGCAGGAACTCGCCAGACTTCAGAGCATGGCTGAATAGTAGACGACTTACCAGAGAGGCAGAGGGCAGTGACACTGGGCTTCAGGCCTCTGACAGCTGACTGATTGGGAAGGAGACAAGATGCTCCTGTGTGGACAAGGAAATCTGCATATTCCCCGTCTACCTACTGACTACTATGCACTCTATTCTAGAGCAGTAAGAGTGAGTTGTACATCACAGCAGATGTCCTGGAAGCTTCAGCTATAGTGAGGGCAGTGCAGGCCTAATAGAAGAATCGCATCTAGACATGGGGGCACGCAGCTGAAATCAGGTGCAGCATTTGGCATCCACACAGTGGGAGAGGAATGGGAGGACACTGAGGATCTGAAGGACAATCTGGTGCACTAACTGCAGAGGGGAAAAGGGCCTTGTGCACACAGTTAAGCACCAGAGAATCCAGGAAAGTTAAATACACACTCTTCAATGGAATTAGGTACCTAGCTGTTTTCCTGGAATGCTGGGAGGAAACATAGTTTACAACCCAGTAAACTGGTGTTATCTGTTGAGCCAAGCCCTGCCCATATCTTTCAAAATTTATGTTTTACTTATCCCTGACCCTTTGTCCTTAAAACTTTGAGCATTACTCCTAGGCAATAATACTCATCCTTGTGAGAGATGTCATTTGTACAACAGCCTAAGTGACTTCTACGTATCTTAGGGCCAGGCCAACCCTGACACCCACAGGCATTATGTTTACCTCAGTCCATCTCCCTAGACCCTAAATCTTGAGCACTATCTCTGAGTCAATGGTTAGTACCCATCTTTGTAAAAGGGGCCAGATGTACTTTGTGAAGAATCTCAATGTGCCAGTTGGTGGTGGCACACACCTTTAATTCCAGCAGAGAGAGGCAGATCTCTGTGAGTTTGACTCCAGTCTGGTCTAGAGAGTGAGTCCAGGACAGCTAGGGCTGTGACACAGAGAAACCACATCTCAAAAAATCAAACAAACAAACAAAGAAGAATCTCAACGAAAATATGTCTTAAAATTGTTATGCAATACTGAGTTAATTGTTACCAGAAAACATTTTTTTTTCCAAAATGGTGCTGTGCTTAAATATGGCTAAAGTGAAATGATCTGAGTCAGACTCTAGAAGTCCTGGCCCAGCACCTGCTACAAAAATCAGGCTGCTTCATTCGTCCCTCACTCTTGTTATGGAATAATCTTTTGTACACTGTGAAGATGTGTCTTTGCCAAGGCATCTTCTGATTAGTTTAATAAAGAGCTGAATGTCCAATAGCTGGGCAGGAAGAGCTCAGGTGGTACTTCCTGGGAAGAAGGAGAGGGGGGTTTGCCAGCCAGATACAGAGGAAACAAGGCATGCAGGAGGAGAGGTAAAAGCCACGAGCCATGTGACAGCATACAGATTAATAGAGATGGGTTAATTGAAGTCATAAGAACTAGTTAGAAGCAAGCCTAAAGTAAGACCAAGCTTTCACAATTAATAAAAAAAATATATATAAGAATATATGTAAACAAAACTACACCTAGAATAAGGAACAAAGCCAAATATTCTCTCTTGTCACTACTTAGCTATCAAAATAAGGCAAAAACATAATGATAGGGAGGGAGTATAAAACAGCAAATTAAATGGTGGATCTAGAGAGATGACTCAACAGGTAAGCACTGCTTGCTGCTCACGAGGACCTTAGTTCAAAGCTAGCAGCCACATAAAAAGCCGTGCATGGCTGCACACCTGCAACCCCAATGCCATGGAAGATGGAATGGAGATAAGAGGATGGTTAGGCTTGCTGGTTACAGACCACAAACCTAGCTCCAGGTTCAGTGGGAGACACTTCCTCAAGGAAATAATGCAGAGTGACAGGGTCAGACACCTGAAATCCTCCTCTGGCCTCCACTGGCACAGAGGTACACTCACCCATGAACACCCACCTGCAAACACATACACACACACACACACACACAAATACTGACTGAAAATAAGTATAAAGATACCTCTGTTCTAAGATGACAACCTAGTGTATGTAGAAAATCAGTAACAAAATAGAGTAAAATAAAATAAAATCACTAAACACATCTTGATATTTCTCATTGCTTCATTTGCTCATTGTATTTATCATTTCTGGAAGCAGCCTTTCTTCTGTGTAGAATCTCTTTTCAGAATTTGTCTACTGGCCCCCACCATCACGATTTCATAACAGTCATTATGGTGTGTTAAAAACTGAGGCTTACATTATAGCTTTATATTATGTCTGCATGCTTGTATAATGTTTTAAGATTTTTTTTAGAATTTGTATGAATATTTTGCCTGCATGTGTGTATGTGCACCACACAAATGTAGTACATACAGAGGCCAGAAGTGGGCATAAGAATCCCTGGAAATAGAATAACAAACTGCTGTGAGACACTGTGTAGGTGCTGGAAACTGAGAATCTTCCACAAGAAAACAAATGCTCTTAACTGCAGAGTCAGAATCATTTCACCACCTGCTTTTTGCAATATTTTTACCCCTATTATTGAATATATATATATATATATATATATATATATACATATATTATATATACATTACACACACATACATATATATAAAATCAAGTTATCAGGGCTTCACTACTCAGATTCAAGATTGAAAAGTCATCTAAGACAAGAATTAAATCTTATTCTTCATTGGATCTCTTCCATTAGAACTAGGGCCACACCAGTTACTTAGAATCATAATATATCCACATTGAATCTTCTTTTAAATTTTCATTTTTCTTTTACTGAGCAATTCAAATATGAAAGAGAATTACCGAAGTTACATTTCTAGCTAGAGATATCAGGTTATAAAAGTTAGATAATCCACTGAATCCACAAGCTTTAAAAGAAGAGAAATTGTCAGAGTGTAGTTAATTTTTATGTCGCATGAATGAAAAAGAGTTCATTATTGAGAAAAATTGAAGTTGAATATAATATCTGAAGTATTTGTCTTTAGGCTCCCTGGTTTAAAAAAGATAAAACTCCATTATAGAAGAAAAATACATTTAGCTTTCTTTTTGATAGAGTCAGCACTAAGAATTAATTCTATTCAAAATTTGTTATCAGAATACCTGATCCAAAATTTAATTTTTGCACTTGTTTAAAAGTAACATTTAGTAAAATCTTATAAAAATTAGTGATGAGAGTATAAAAGTGCACATTCTTGCAAAAATGTACTTTCTCGGACACAAGGATCCCATCAGTTTTGTGCATATGTTCTTAAAAAAAAAAAAACCACAAATAGCATCCATGTTAGAGCAGCTGCTTATATTTACTGAATAAGTGAGTAAACAGGGCAGGTAAAAAAGAGTGATCACCCGCTCTGAGAGACTTGTACCCCTGCTTGGCCTCACTTTGTAAAAGAACTCTCAAGCTTGAATTTCCCTTTTCTGTTACAATTTAGATAAATTAGCATACAGTAAAATTAACTAATAAGCATTTTAAAGTATACAATAGTACACGGCACAGTTAGTACTGTATTTAGTATTAAATAATACTAGTGTTAGTGCATTCAAGTATATTGTGCAATCATCATCACATTGTTACTTTCACAACATTTTCAGCACATCTTAAGGGAGCCTATAACCACTTCAGTCAGTCAATATTCATTCTCCCTATTTCCAGCCTCTGAGGACCACCAATCTATCTCCATCTCTGTACTTTTACCTGCTCTGGATGTTTCTTGTTAATGGAGACATAGAACTTCTGCATTGTCTGACTCTGGACTTCTGAAAACGGAAAAAATGAAAAAGTAAAACCTGCTTCTGTTTTGATATACTAAAAGATATGGTTTGTTCAAGCTGGTTTATTAAACGCTTAATGCAGAGTAGCTGCAACAGCTTAGATGTGAGGGAAAAGTCTGCAGTATGCTGAAGACATACATATAAGTGGGAGAAGTATAAAGACAATATTTATTTTATAAATTATCTGTACCAATGTGTGGAAAGTATCCATTTATATTTATTTTATAGAACAGATTTTCAAATATGTTAAATAAGTGCATATGAAGTAACCATCATTGTCAACTGTTGAAGTGAGCACTGTAAGTTTACTTATTTTGATGCTACATTTGGTCATTTGGCTATAATCTTACAACAAATCCCAGGTCTGTTTTCATCCATTGTTTTGTACCTACTAGTTTGCTTAACATTATTTCTTCAATTTATTTATCTACCCATTTGGTCAAAGAAAGACAGTAAATTCAAGGTCCATACCCCACAACCCAAACATAGAAACGAACAAAGCTGACTGAGTCATGGAAAATTGAAGGGGACACTGCTGGGGGCCAGACAGGAAAGGAAACTGCAAAGAGGCCAGGATGAGAACTCAGTTCATATTGACCTTGTCAACCTGGATCAGACTAGAGGAGGCCAATATCAGGCAGTCCATTGTCAGCATATTTAAAACACATACAATTTGGGGAAAAGTTTCCAGGCAATAATTACTCCCATTCCAGGTTTCCAAACTACAATTATTCCAATTCCAGGTGCACAAGAAAGCTTAAGGTGTGACTATACTTGATAATCTCAATGTTAGACTTATTTTTAAAGCTTGCATTTATAATGTTTACACACATGCAGGCATGCACACACTCAGAATCAAGTGGAAACTTTGATACTAATTATTTTTTTTTTCTGATAACAACCTCAGTCAAGTCTCTAGGTTTTCCCTTAACCCCAAGAATCTCTACATTTATTATAACCCTCAGTCCCTAATTTATTTGCAAAATTCACTGGAGCAAGCAATCTGGCATGGCAGCTGATTGCTTTCTGAGCAAATGTGATGTGTGTCATATATGCCTCCTCGGGTTCTCTGGACTCTAGTCTTATATTAACCATCTGGGATATAAAGAACATGTATTAGCAAGGACTACATTTTTAATTAAAATCATCCCAAAGTAGGTTACTTATGAAGTCCCCTTAACTGATAAACAATCCAAAAAGAACACAAAAGCGAGGATGCTCTTGAAGAGAATTGTTCAAGTTCCTATGTGTGGTAATACACATTTCAATACATCAGCAAGACTATTCATTTCAGTCTAGTGACTGCTCATACCCATAACCACCTCCCAAGTATTTCTCTTCCCTTCCATCTCTACAAAGAATTTAAAACTTGAATATTTTTTTACTTCATTCTACATAAAATTTGCTTAGTAATATTACTGATCTTAGCCAATATAAAAAAATCTTGCTGTCAAAACATGTCTCTTTTCACTTCGTAGTAATAATAGTGTTTGATTTCTACTTCTACTTCCACTAAACATCACAGGAAGTACAAAGCACACTGAACTGATTCTCTGTACATATTTTGCTGAATACAGGAGAGTATAAGTAGCAGCTAAACCTCTTTCTTATATTTTATATCATGTTTTACCCTTCAAAATACATCTAGCTATAGTAAGTAAATTGATTTATTTGAGCTAAGTAGAAATGAGAAGCAATAAACAATATACTTGTGTTTAATGAACACTACCTAATTCTCAGTCAGCTCCTACTCAGTCCTGGATGCAGCCAAATGTCACTCTATGAAATTTTCCTCAACAGCCTTGTACCACACCAGTTTCTCTTTCCTTCCTTCCTTCCTTCCTTCTCTCACCTTCCTCCTTCCCTCCCTCCCTTCCTCCTTCCCTCCCTCCCTCCCTCCCTCTCTTTCCTTCTTTCTTTATTTTTTTCTGGCCTTTTCTTGGTTACTGTGTAGCCCCGTCACTGTCATCTTTGTCCTTTCTCTTTCCCAGTACCCAACCTAGAGTGAATAGTATATATATATATACTATATATATATAGTATATATATATATGATTCATTAAATATATATTTATATATATATAATTCATTAAACATGGAGACTATTCCTAGGGCATTCAGTACTAAAGCTGGGACAATACAAGTTGGATGGTTCCTTTCTTAATTAAGCCTATGCTATATGCAGGATATTTTATAATCATTATTATTCTAATTATCAAAATTTACTCTTCATTGATAACATCAAGCAGATTTTTTTTTAGGTATTTGGTCAGCAAACAAAGAAAAGATACAACTCTCATGATGTTTTCTTTATATTCAGGGATGTTACCATTTTTTTCAAGTGCAAATATTTTTCTTAACAGAATGGAGGTAACTGTAAAAAGCCTGATGATTTCTGAGTTGTGGCATATCCCTTCAATGTTAAATAAGGCTCCATTTTATACCATAGAATTAGTGTATTTCCTTTATAAATTTTTCTGATTTTATTTCACTTTGTTAAGAATATTAAGCAAGTAATCTTTTCTCTTAACAGACTTTATACTACAGTATTATTATCAACAGACACAATATTGTGCAGTACATTTCTAGAACTTGTTTTTCTTTTGTAATTTAAGTTTCATTTTTGTTTATTAGCAATTCCTATTTCTACTCTTCACCAACCAGTCTCCAGAAATCACCATTGTCTTATTTACTCTTATGAGGGTGGTTGTTTTGATGCATCATGCAAAAAGAATTGGAAGTATGTTTCCTATGACTGGTTTATTTCACTTGGCATGCTGTCCTTTGGTTCACTAATATTAAGAAATATTTCTGCACGCCTTTAATCCCAGTACTCAGGAGGCAGAGAAGGCGGATCTCTGTGAGTTCGAGGCCAGCCTGGGCTACCAAGTGAGTTCCAGGAAAGGCACAAAGCTACACAGAGAAATCCTGTCTCGAAAAATCAATAAAAAAAAAAAAAGAGATATTTCGAAATTTCTTTTGTTTTGAAAGTCAAATAACATTTTATATTTTCTTTAATACATGTGTACAGAGATTACATAGATACACACATATGCCTTTAACTCTTTTAACATATACATATATTCTTTAATACACATATATAAAGAAATTATATCTATCTATATATTATATATATGTATACACACACACACATATATATATATATATATATACCTTTTACAACTATATGTAGAGAGATACATGTATATATAGAGAGAGCATCTATATACACACACAATATACACTTTTGTGGGGGTTTTGTTTTGCTTTTTGAGACAAGTTTCTCTGTGTAACAACTCTGGCTGTCTTAGAACTCACTTTATAGACCAGACTGCCTCATAGAAGGTCGGGGAGCTGTGGACATTCTTTCCCCAACAGAGGTCCCAAAGTGAAAAACAGACCTATTTGGAAGAGATGCACATAGAAATGTCACTCGATTCTGCCCAAAGAAAGAAAGAAAGAGAGAATAAACAGACTTTTTCAGCCATCAAAATTCCATGCCAGATGAGAAAGGGGGCTTTCGCAGCTCCTTCCCAAGCTCTTTAAAAGTAGCCCAGTGGTCAGTGAGCTCCCATGAGCTCAAGTAAGCAGTCTCTGGAGTTCTCCCGTCATGACCTTGAACCCCTGGCTCATACAGTCCTTCCTCCTTCTCTTCAGCAGAACTCCCAGAGTTCGACCCAGTGCTTGCCTGTAGATATCTGTAGCTGTTTCCATCATTCACTGGATGAAGGTTCTATGATAACAATTGAGATAGTCACCAATCTGATTATAGAAGAAGGCCAGTTCAGGCACCTTCTCCACTATTGTTAGGAGTCTTAGCTGGCAGCCAATATGTGAATAAATGAAAACAATAATCAAAAATGAAAAAGACATCCAGTGGATCAGAATATAGGGAAAAAACTAATGAGAATCCCTCAATAGATCCTTCAGCCATCAAACAAGACTTCTTAAAAAACCCACTTGCTTTGGTAAATGACCTCGACTAAGAAATAGCTGTGTGAACACACTTTCAGTTGTACTGTCAAGTGGTTAGAGGAAAAAGCTTATATATAACTCTGCAAGAATACATATATATACATATATATATACATATATATGTATATATGTGTATTATGTATGTATCAATCCCTGAGGAAAACTAGTATAAATATTTACATATGAAATTAAATTAACATAAAAGATATTAAGAGATAAAGATTAGTCTGTGGTTAAAATTTGGCTTAACAATCCTCAACACTTGGGTAAAGGAAGACAAAGTCTTTTCACATCATTACAGAAAAACATAGTATTGGAGGAAAATAAATACACCACTCTTTAATTCAAGTTGCTTATGCATCTTGGCTATTATGAATACTGCTGCAATGAAGAAGGAAATCTTTTAAAATCTGATTTTAGTACTTTTGGATAAATATCTAGAAGTGAAAATGTCAGATCAAATGAATTCCATTCTGATTTTAATTCTCTGAAGAATATCTTGAATCATACATTCCACATAGCTGCTTTCCACAGCAGTTTCACCACTGGGCATCCTCACCAGCAGTGCACATCCGGTTCCTCATCTACTGTCTGTTTATAGCAGCATATATACATGTATATATACATTTTTATAAACATATAATCTTATGTGTATATCTTATATGTAATCTATCTATCTAGATAATCTATAATAAATCCTTGTTCATTTTCTGCTTGTTCTAGATAATGTTATTTGTATGAATGTTTTCAGGAATGACTATTTGGTATTGGATATCCAATAAGTTTGCTTTCCCCTGGGGAAGGTGTTAAGGTGAGATCTATTGGAATTTTCAAATGTATTTCCCTAGCAATCAGTGATGTTGAGCATCCTTCAATACAGCTTTTATTCTTGGGTATTGTCTTCTTTGTAGAAATGCTCATGCAAACCTTTAGTCCATTTCATAAATTGCTTTGTTTTGCACTGCAGTAGTTCCTTGTAGATTAACCCTGTCCTTAGCACATGATTTGAAAATTCTTCCTACTCAGCAGACTACTTTTAATTATCTCACCTATAGAGAAAAATTTAGTTTATAAAATGTGTTAAAGACTTAAACATAAAGTGTGAAACTCCAAAACTCCTAGAAGATAACCAATTTGCTTTCATGAAAGACATGAATTTTCAATGCATTACAGAAGAATTCTCTAATGAGTCTATATTTTGTTTGAACAAAATTAAGTGTTACTTTTCATAATATCTAAATAAAAAATAACATGACTATTAATGATATGTTCCTGATTCACTAGTCCTACTTAAATTAGTATATCAAACATATACTCCTCAGGAGTTGGCCTTTTGAGATTTACACAGTAATTATTAGATAAAGAATTATACTTCTCATAGATCAAATATCAGGATAATTTCTTTTTCTTTCTCTGCTTCTCAGTAAAATAAGAACAATTTCAAGTCTCAAGATTCCAGAACAAAAACTATGCTTCTAATTAGGCATTACGTTTATTGCATTTGTAGGATGCTTATTGCAAGTTAATTAATTGGATGATCATAGCAAAAAGGAAAGGGTTACCTTTTCCTTTTATTTATTTTTGCTTTATTATATTATAATTAGATTATTCTCTGCTTTCCTTTCCTTTCTCTAAATCCTCCCAGACAACCCCCATTGCTCTCTTTAATATTCATGACCTCTTTTTCTTTGATTGTTGCTATATAGGTATTTTATATGTGTATATTTAGGAAGATATATATAATATTATACATGCACATAATATGTCTATGTTGATAATTTATAATGAATACAAGCTTGATAATTTATAATGAATACAACAATATTATATGTTCCAGATAATATTTTTATATGAATATGTTCTCAGAGATGATTATTGGGTATTTAATAACCAATTAGTGTGCTCTTGCCTGGGGAAGGTGTAAGGTGAACTCTATTTCTTCCACTTGCAGTATTCCTTATCTGCCTGTAGTTTTGTCTGAGGTTGTGGCCCTGCGAGCTTTCCTCCTTCCACATCAATATGTCTATTATTGTCCTCATCCAGGTCATGTTCAGACAGCCAAGTTGTACAGACTTCATGGGTGTGGCTTCTGTCATTTCTGGTTTATTCTGTCTTTGAGAAAGCATCATCTAAAATTTACACACACATCCCAAACACACATGCCCAAAATGTACACAGGGAAATTTAGCATACATAAATATTAGTGTATTAATAGCAAAGTATACTGCACATTTAAGAATTGTTATTGTAATAGTAATAATGTCCAATTTTTTCAAAGCACTTGAAAAAAAATGAATTCACAACTGTAGCAGACTTGCTTGGACCACCAGCCCCCAAATCATGACACAGACACTTATTATTAGTTATGAACACTCAGTCTTAGTTTAGGCTTGTCCCACTAACTCTTGTAACTTGTGTTAATCTGTTTCTCTTCATCTTCACGTTTGCCTCAGGGCTTTTTACCTTTCTTTCATTCTGTATGCTCTACATTCTTGCTTCCTTTGTTTCTGATTGGCTGGTGGCTGCCTGGCTGCCTGGCTGTCTGGCTGCCTGGCCTCTTGCATGTCCCTCTCTTTCTCCCTTGTTCTCTTCTCTTTCCAGCCTAGATTCATCTTCCTACTTATTTTCTCTGCCCACCTACCCCACCTAGTCCTCTACTGCCTAGCTACTGGCCATTCAGCTTTTTATTATACCAATCAGGTGCCTTAGGCAGGCAAAGCTACACATCTTTTCATCATTCAACAAATATAGCATAAACAAATGTAACCATCTTTACAGTCTTGAACTATTATTCTATTCCACAACAGACAAGCATGTACTTTCTGAAATGTCATAAAGCTAGTCATAAAATGTACTTTAATTCCAATGTTTCATGTCTATTCTGACAAAGAAATTGTTTTAAAACAATAAATAAAACTGTTTTATTCTTTCCTCTCTGCTTTTTTTATTTTCTATCTGTGTTTGTTACTGTTTTAATACAAGTTGACTCTGGACCAATATATCCTGATTACATATTCTACTCTACAATATATCTACAGTTCATTCTCCTGTTATGGGGAGCCCACCAGACAAGACGACTCAGAAATAGTCTGTATCCCATTGAAAGTCTTTCTTCAAGCCAGCTAGGACTACACTCAAGTTTTAGGGAACCAAGGGCAGCCCTGAGCATTTAGAAGAACAGATTTTTAAAGGCAAAAAGCACACCCTGTTACCTTGCTCTTCAGTTGCAGGATGCAATTTTGCACAAGCAAGCCATTTAACAGCTAAGATGAGAAGCTAGCTGGACAAGGAGGTTAGCACAAGCAGGTAGATTAACAGGCCAAGATAAATTGTCTGGAGCATCTTGACCTTTGGTTCCTAGAATAAAGATGGGTAATTTTCCATGGGACTTTCCAACATTCAGGTCATACTCTAGTCAAATCAAAAATGGCCTCAACAAGAACACTAATTAGAGAGATCTCTGGACTGTC
This sequence comes from Peromyscus aztecus, assembly GCA_902168405.1. Taxonomy (NCBI): domain Eukaryota; kingdom Metazoa; phylum Chordata; class Mammalia; order Rodentia; family Cricetidae; genus Peromyscus; species Peromyscus aztecus. The sequence goes on along the minus strand of CABHPQ010152364.1, from coordinate 12,633 downwards.
TTTCCCTGCCACCCTATCTACACCCTTTCTGCCTGTTCTCTATAGTGGTATTCTATTTGTACTGAAATGTGATTTTATTTGTATGTTAATAAATAAAGTTGCCTAGGGGTCAGAGCTATTAGCAAACCATAGCGAAAGCCAGGGCGGTGGTGGTGCACGCCTTTAATCCCAGTACTTGGTAAGCAGAACTAGGTAGATCTCTGTGTGTTCAAGGATACAGCCAGCATTGGAGACACACGCCTTTAATCTCAATACCAACCATAGAAGACCTGGAGTGACCTACAGATAGGCAGTGATAAGACGGTCATGTGGTTGGGTTTGCAACCAATGAGAAGGAAGAACAAGAACTCTTTATAAGACAAACGCACAGGAAGTAGCTCCCTTTTCGGAGAGGTCTCTTGGTGGAAGAAGCTGGCTGGCGGCAGGTGGTAAGGCTCCTAGCTCTGACCTCTTGGGCTTTTATCTTTACTTTGACTCTGTGTTTCTTATTTAATAAGACGGTTGGTTACATCTACAGTTCTCAGAATACAGATAGACATTGAAGGAATAATAATAAAAGAATATAAGATAAAACACACACAAACATATTAGAATAGAACAAAAAGAAAAGTAGCCAAAGAAAAAGCACAAAAAAGATATAGATGCAGAGACACATACATTCCCACACACAAGAATCCCATAAAATAACAAATCTGGGAGCTATAACATAAATATGAAGGACATGTAAAGCTAAAAAAAAATCCGACATCTTATGAGACAAAGAACCTCCAAATATGACACTGAGTTTCTTTTGCATTGGTCACTTACTGTTAAGCATGGGACCTAAGAGTGGCTTGTTTCTCCAGTAAGACCCCATTGTAGAAAACTAAATATTTGTTTGCAAGAGGTTACCTGTAGGATATAGCTTTTGACTTTTTGTTATGGACATGTGCCCCCTTCTGTCAGCTCTCAGACCCTATCCAGTACTAACCTCTTCAGGCCCTATGAATGCTGCCTCAGTCTCTGTGAGTTCATAGGTGTACTGATTGTGCTGTGTTTTAGAAGGCCTTGTTTTCTTGGTATCCTCTATCACCGCTGGCTCTTACACTCTTTCTGCTCCCTTTTCCAGAAAGTCCCTTGAGCCCTTAGTGGAGAGATTTGATGGGCACATTCCATTGAAGGATGAGTGTTCCAAGGTTTTGAAGCACATTGGCTGTCGGTCTCTGTATTTTCTCCCATTTGCTCTAAGAGGAAGCTTCTCTGATGATGGGCAGAGCAAGGCACTGATCTCTGAATACAACAAAATGTCATTAGGAGTCATTCCATTGCTATGTTCCTTTAGCAGAACAGTACAGTGTTTGTTTTTTTTTCCTAGGTCCCTGAACTGTCTAATCTCATATCCTTGCTTGACCATAAAAGCAGTGTTGAGTATGGGTTCCATCTCATGGAGTGGGCCTTAAATCAAATCAGATATTGGTTGGTTATTCCTGCAAGCATTTACACCAGAGTATCTTGTAATCAGGTCATCATTATTGATTGTAAAGTTCATAGCTGAGTTGGGGTTTACCTTTCTCCTTAGTTTGCAGAGTACTTTCCAGTACTGTGAATACTAACATGTGGGCATGAAGGATCCAGTTAGGCACCAGCTCAAATTCTTCATGCTATTGAGTTTTGTAGGTGTTGTCGTCAGTAACAGAGCCTTATCATCAATTTGGTATTTCCAAGGCTTTTGGTTGCTTTCCACAAATTGATGTTTAACTGGGACTCAGTCTCTTTTGTTATTTGGTAATTTAATTTAGATCACCTTTTTATAGGTATATATTTTAGGAGGCTTCTATGGTATTAGGTTTCCATGCAATCCCTCAACTATCCCGTAGTTTTAGCTGTCCCTTGCTGTATTCCTCCTTCTTCCCCACTCCTCCCTCTTCCTCTGCATTTGATCTCCCCATTATAAAACTGTCCCTCTTCCATCCATAACTCTCTATCCTATTTCTCCTTCTTATGGAGATTCATCTCCCCCTCCTCGTCTTTTACTCTATACCTAAACTCTGTAGTTATATGGATTGTTTGTAGCTTGCTTATTGGACATTATTTTGAATTAAGACATTTATAGGAATAAACATTGAAATTTTTATAACTTTGAGTTTTTTCTTTAATAACATAATACAAGTTCAAAGTACATTCAAATTATTATAACTCAATACCTACTCTCTTTAATCTCCCTCTCTACTAAGGAGCTTATCAAACTCCAATGCATAATTTCAAACCCATGATCATACATATGATTCTGGTTAAACTCAGGGGCTCTAAAAATTTATTTTAAATACAAAGAAGAAATGAGATGTGAAGGAAGTCTGACACTAAAAGGGAGGACTATTTCCTATATTATTGATGTCTTGGATCATTACATTCACCCTTAGCCTTATGGAAAAACATATTGCCTTTTATTGCTAAATTAAGAAATTCAGTAAATGAACATAGTAGCCATCTGAAATTTCAAGACTAAAGTTGATGAAAAGATACAAAAAATCTGCAGTTGAGTGTGACAGAAGCCAGTAACCATGTATCCTATCTTCCTATGTTAACGCCAACCTCAATTGTCTGATTATGTTGCTGGGGGGCAAATTGTAATGTAATATTTCCCTGGTTCTAAAATATAGAGATTTTTTATACATATTTGAAATAAGAATTCAATTTACAATCTGCCTGTATAGAGAAATTCTTGGTAATATTGTATGATTTTTGTTCAATTGTTAACCTGATGGTTGGTATTCCTTGAGCTTCCTGACAGTCATGTTTTTCATCATTTAAAGATATTTAATGTGTGTGTGTGTGTGTGTGTGTGTGTGTGTGTGTGATTAGTAAGCTTTCAGTTAACACTGTCTAGTACTTTAAAGTATGAACTAGCATCAAGTTTTGAAAATAACTTTATTGAGAAAATGTTTCTATAAGCACTAGTGAATGCTTTAAAGTGAGTAATACATTCTCAATTCTCTTTAGAAGGGGGTGAAAATACACAGAAATAGGTATCAATGATAAATACCAAGTAAACAGGATTATAAATGTGAAGAAGTTTTATGAATTACTTACCCAAATTCATTCTGACATTAGTTGGGATGGAAATCAAACAACTATCTAGGTGTTTTTATTTGGTTAATTTTGACACTGTAATTTAATTACAGAATACTTCCATTCCTTTTCCTCATTTTAAACTCTTCCATATACCTCTTCTTGCTCTCTTTCAAATTCATGGCCTATTTTGAAATCAATTGTTTTTCTATGTAGGCATATATGTATATGCATATGCATGTATATTCTAAATATAATCTGTTGAGTCCACACAATGTTAATTATACATATGTTCTTAGGGTTGACCGTTTGACACTGGGCAACCAATTCATGTGATCTTCCCTGGAAAGGACAACCACTCTTCCGCCCAGCTTTACTCATTTGCCTATAGTTCTTTGTGTAGGGTTGAGGCCTCATGGTCTTTTCTCCATCCAATTTAGCATGTTATTGGTGTCATCCTTGTTCATCTCATGTTTGGGCAGTCATGTTAGTGAGACATTTTAGGTTTAGCTTCCAATGATAGTGGGAGAACGTTACCTAAAATCTCCATAAAATTTTTCATTAAATGAAAAATATTTCTAGATAACAATAAAGTAGTTTTCTCAGTAATCAAAACTTTTTAAATTTCCATTAAGTGACAGTAGTTAATAATAATATAAAATATTCTTCACAAATACCACACTAGTCAAAAAGAAGAGTGAAAGAATTACATTTACCAATTAACAGTTAATAAATGTAGGGAAAGAGATGATATAATGTGCCTGGTTAAGAGACTGGATGGCACAAAACAAAACACTTTGTGAAGACACAAGAGCAAAGCACAATTATAACAATTAATTTAATTTAACAAATGAAAAATAGAAATAATCTTTATGGTGTTCTTACAATAAAAACATGAAGCAGAAATATATAAAATGAAATATATAATAATGGTAACATAAATGTAGGCAAAACTTGTGATGGAGACACTAAGAATGAACAGGTCAAGGAAAGCTTGTGAAGAAACTGATAATAGAAATAAGATCTGCCTGCAAGCAATGCAGAAAATCTAGTCAGTAATAGAAAAGACAAACTAAGAAGTGACTCCAAATTTCAACCAAAGCATGTAACTTTTTTCCCTTATTGTCTCCAGTGACACACTTAGGCAACATTCCATCTCAAAATTTAATGTTGCCTGTAATCCAACCAATAATGAATTCTATGGATTTTTCCCTATAGGTGGATAACAATTCAGAGAAGCAATAACTTGCAAAGTCTAGACAGATGAACAAACTGTCCCCAAATGACAACTCATGTTTCCTTGATCCAAAGAAAGTGAGAAATAAAATAGGAAATACAGGCTGAGGAATCTGGATCTATGCTCCAAAGCATGAGTAAACAGCTCTACATGCAGACTTGCATTACCTGAGCCAATAATTATGCTACTTCTTTTGCCTTAGCCAGTTAAGACTTACTTTGTCATTGTGGTACCATTTCTACAGAAGCCAAAATAATTCATGAAAGCATGCTCATTTAAGTGAGCAGGTGTCACAATGTGATAGACAACCACCACAATAATGTTGAAATCCAAGTCTAATATGATAAAAACTAAAGAGTTAGAATTCATTTGAAAACTGTATTTTCAACATTGCAGTTATAATGAACACAAAACATACTTTTAAGTCTTTATCAAAAAACTATGAAGCTGGTGGTGGTGGCACACACCTTTAATCCCAGCACTTGAGAGGCAGAAGCAGGTAGATCTCTGTGAGTTCAAGGCCAGCCTGGTCTACAGAGCTAGATCCAGAGCAGGCAGCAAAACTACACAGAGAAACCCTGTCTCGAAAAAACAAACAAACATAAAATCAGAAATGGGGTTGGAGAGATGGCTCAGTGGTTAAGAGCACTGATTGTTGTTCCTCCAGAGGACCCAGGTTCAATTCCCAGGACCCACATGGCAGCTCACAACTACAATATGAATCACAAAGCAAAAATTTCCAATAAAAAAGAAAACTATAAAATTGTAAAACTGTAAAAAATTAAGGTTAAAGCCCTAAATATGATAGACTTTAATCTGCTTTTTCAGACTATGAGGATCTAGTAACCAAAAACAAAGCAAGGAACACAAAAGCCCTGAGTAACAAGGTAAGCATTTTGATAAGAAATACATATATGTATATATTTATGTACATATATACATTAAGTTGTGCGTAAATATGCAGAAATATAATTGATAAACATTAATTATATTAGGCATACATAGATTTTCTTCATTTAAATTTATGTGTAAGACCTATGAGAAAATAGAAAATAAATTCAACCTCAAAAATAAGTTAATACATTTTAAAATGTACAATTGTATTAATAATGAATAATGATAATTAATATTTTAAAACATTCTTAAATAACATAAATTGAGAATTTGATGACAGATCAGGGAACAGAAGTTCCAGAGACCCTTATATCTAGGAAAGGAAGATAAATATTTCTAAGTGCCCTTTCAATAATTCTTGAGCAAAGACTGAAGTGATCACAAAACCGCAACCTAACTAAATCAGTTAGATGAAGTAAAAGCAAACATCAGAAGAAAATTCATTGCATTAGAGATTTACATCAATAAACAAGAAGGAATAAAAGAAGATAATTCAAAATCTCAGTAGCCATATTTCAAAACTGGATTTCTCAGACTGGATCTTAAATGCTCCCCAAGCTTGTTTAGAGCTGACAGAACCTTAAGAGACTGGGCATAATTTGAGTTTTAGGTCATGGGTGGCAAGCTTTCCAAGAGAGATGTGGCTCATGGGCTTCTGCCCCTTTTACTCATCGGTGTTTAGGCTATCAAGTAGTGGTTTCACCTCACTACACAAGCCTAAATGTGTTGTGTCTTGCTACCCAAGGCCTGAGTGATGGATCTTGTAGACTGTGGATATGTTAGGGTGCACAGAACACCCCGCAAAACAAAGACCACCACTCACATATGCAATCAACAAGAACATTGCTTATTCCAGCATGCAGGGATCTGCCAGCCAGAGAACAAAATGGCTGTGGCCCCAAATGGAGCTGGCAGACTCTTTATAGGCATCCAGAAGGAAATAAAGTCATTCTGAACATGATTGGCTGGGGCTCCTCTTCTTACTTTAACTGGGTACAGAAACTGAAACAGAAACAGAAACTGAAACCGAACAGGGTACAGAACTGAAACTAAACTGAAACTCAGGCCTACTGGAGGCTGGGGCCAGGAAAAGCCTAGCCATGGTGCTAATGTGGCCTCTCAGATAGAGACCTCCAAATCTGTGAGCCAAAATATTTGTCTTATTAACTTGTTCATATTAGGAAAGCTAACATACTTCAAAATGGTGTGTGTGTGTGTGTGTGTGTGTGTGTGTGTGTGTGTGTGTGTATGTGTGTGTGTGTATGTGTGTGTGTGTGTGTGTGTGTGTTTTCCATTGTTTATTTTTTGTTGTTTTCTGCTTTTCATTTTTTTCATCCATTCCTTTTCACTGTTTTTTTTTTGAAATAATATATTAATATATAGCACAGACAGGCCTAGAATTCACAAAATGATAAGATAATAGACATGTACCAACATGTCTGGCACTTATTCTACTGATTAACAGGCAGGTTGCTTCATTTTTAGAAACTATTGTAGTTTACATTTTATTATGTGGTAAACACTGTGACCAAAACCAACATGAGGAGGAAAGGGTTTATTTGGCCTATATTTCCATATCACTGTCTGTTTGGCAAATGGAAGTTACTAAAGCCCTGACCTTTACTTAACTCCAGAACTAGGTTTCTTGGACTTCCCCCACTCCACCATCAATGACTCAGTCACAACTGCTGTAATTTTTCACCCCTATGTGCACATAATCCTGCTTACCTTATATAAACCTCTATCCCATCTCTACTTACAGTTGTCTCTGGTTCCCATTCAGAAGCAGCCATTTCTTATTGGCCTTAATAAATCTCTCAAGTGAGACCTTACCATATGATGTGACTCTGGTAACTTTCATGCTCACACAAAGCCTGGGTACCCTTTCACTGTCTGTCCTTGGGGGAAGTCAGGGCATGAACTCAAGGGAAGAACCTGGAGGCAGGAGCTGCAGCAGAGACCAAGTGCTGTGTTCTGCTTTGTTTCCTATGGCTTTCTCAGGCTGCTTTCTCATTAAACCAATGATCATCTACCATGCATGGCACATTTCACAACGGGCAGAGTCCTCCCTATCAGTTATTAATGTAGAGAATACACCAATAGATTGTCTACAGGCCAATCTAATAGAGGTAATTACTCATTTGAACTTCCTTTTCCAGGTTACTTCATTTGTGTCTTTAGCAAAAAACTAGCCAGTACAGAAACCTTGTTTGTTGTTTTGTTTTGTTTTTGGCCTGGGATTTCATATATCCCAAGCCGACCTCAAACTTGCTATGTAGCCATGAATGACTTCAGCTCCTGAGCCTCCTGCATCCGCTCTCAGGTGCTGAGATTACAGGTATGGACCACCTGGCTATTTTTTGCTATTCAGTTGGTATAAAAGGGATTGCATTTTAAATCATTATAATTAATTTCAAGCACATCTTTATTAGTCAAAACAGGAACCATCACAATCAAGCAATTTTTATCATGAGAAATAAGTTTGCTTATTACTCTAGCATAAGAATCAGTATTAATCTCATTGACTGATCATTATGATTCTCAGATGCAGTTGTTGCAGAGGTATGCAGACACTTGTAGTAGATCCAGTGAGCACCAGACCACCAAACAATAACCACAATGTTTATTATTTTATTTGTTTGCTTGTTTGATTGAATGTTTTCCTTCTGTATAAAGCCTCTTATAAGTCCAGCATGAGCAACTCTTCAAAGGTTGTCTATGCAATCCACTTTCAGCTGTACATCAAAAATCTAATCAAGAGATTGTTCCTGGTTCCAGTGTGGCAAAAACGACAGACTCATAAGATAACAGAATTTGGAGCTCTTGTGGAACACAAGACTTGATTTCTGGCACCCATATGACAGCTCACAACCTTCATAACCTCATTTCCAAAGGATCCCACACCCTTATCTGGCTGTATGTGTCACAGGTATGGAAGCAAGACTCATATTTTCATGCAAGCAGTTACACAACTTATTAAATAAAAAATATAGATCCTTAAAAAACATTGAGTTAACTTCATGTTTGTAAAAAAGAAAAAAAAATAAAGAAATGAAGGAAGGGAGAGAGGGATGCAGGGAGAGAGGCAGGGAGGGAGAAGAAAGAAGGAAAGAGACACAGAGAGAGACAGTGAGAGATACAGAGAGAGAGAGAAACAGAAAGAAATAGAAAAGAAAGGAAAGGAAAACAAGCAAGCATGGTATTTTCATTTATTGGGGGTGCATTTCTTAGTTCATGAGATAGCTATTTACTCAGCATTTTCCCTTTTCCAATTTTATTGAAATGCTGAACAACCTTGAAGGGTCCACATCGAGCAATTTGGCATCTTATGCATTTGTATGAGGATCAGCTTTAGTGATTGCTCTCAATCACTGTAAATTTCCAATGACTGACCAATAAGTTCCTCATTGTCAAGTTTGTTGTTGCCTTTACAAAGCTTCTTCAGCCACCACTGCACTGAATGTCACTTCTCCTGGTGTACTTACTAGAAAGACCCAAAAGGTAGACAGTCCTCTTGGTTCTCTTTTACAAGGAAAGCTGCTCAGTTCTTGAGGAATCTACCTTACCGACTTAACCATTTCCCAACAGCGACCAGCCCATAGCATTGTATTGATGGTAGATTGCAGTATATGAATTCTGAGAGTTTACAAACACTAGGACTACAGAAAATATGCAAAGACTAGTGAAGTATCTATGTATGTTAAATATAAAGCACATCAAATTAACCCCACATTATTATTTGATTAAATGAGTCACAAAACTGCTCTTTCATCTTTACTGAGTTTTTCTATTGACTTCATCGCAGAGTAGAAAGAATAAAAGATTCTTACCAATCAGAGAACATGACATGAAGAACAAGATTTGGAATACATGTAAAATATATTCACAAATAGAAATTGTACCAGCCTAAAGGATGACTAATTCTTCAGGCCCCATGCACTGTGTCCTCTGTTGGGAGAGGAAGTCAGTAAAGAACCTGGAATAAGCATGATAGGCCTTGCTCAACTCTGTTCCTATAGGAAACACACTAAACCCCAGAAAGAAGCAACACAGTCGGCAGGTGAGTTACTTTTGAAGGAAAGCTAGAAATTCCCCACTAAATTTATAGTATTTTACAAATTATGTTTGCATTGGGGTGAAAAGAATTCCATCATTTTATGAATTTCTACATCATTTTACCTTGGGAGCAAACACATATTCTGAATATTATTTGACTACATGAAAATGTTTCAATATGTATGGAAAATGATGGAAATAATAAGATGCTCAACTTAAAAGTTTTCAGATGGATGCTATGTTCAATATTTCTTTTCACCTCCTCTCTCTGGAATTTTGTTTGAATATCTCCTAATTTTGGTCTTGCTTTTAACCAATAGTTCTCAACCTGTGGCTCATGACTTTTTTTAGGGGGGGGCACATATCAGATATCCTGCATATCAGATATTTTCAGTATGATTTAAAACAGTAGCAACATTACAATCATGAAGTAGCAATTAAATAATTTTATGGTTTGGGGATCACCACAATGAACTATGTTAAAGGGCTGCAGCATTAGGAAGGTTGAGAACCACAAAGTTTTAACTTTATTATAGTTTTTGTTCCTCGTCTCATTTACCCCAAGAAATACAAAGCTTTATCTTTTCAGAGTAGGAGGTGCTTCATTCTTGTATCCACTCACTTATGAATTCCATAAGTGTGGATTAAAATTTCAGTATACATGTTACAACAACATGGAAATTATACAGACTACCAAATCTACCTAATTTCAATGATTATAGAAGTTTTCCAAATAGAGAATGCTGGCTAGGACAAAGTCCTTCAAATCAATGGAAGTCCTAATGAAAGAGAACAAGCACATACTGACATATCATTGCATTTTTGGCAAGAAATTGAACCACACTTAGATTTTAGAGGATGGAAACAAGTCAGTTCAACAATTTTTCAGTTTTCACCTTGTCATAGAAAATACTACCATGTTGATATTTCATCAGTAGCAAAAAGTGGCAATTCTTCATCTAATGTGTTGTGTCTATATATTAAAATACTAATTTTCACATATCTGACTTATTTTATTATGACATTTTCCTTAAGGACACACTCATACATGGCAGATCAACTGCATAAAACAAGAAAATAAATTTTAAAAAGGAATACTGATAAGGCTGAAATGAAAAAAGAAATTGTGATTTAACAGTCTTCCTCTCCTTATTTAATTAACATAATTTAGAGTTCTACTACATCTATTCCTTCATGCTTACTTCAATTACAACATTTTCTGTTATATTTTCCAAGATGTTGCTAAATGAAGCTAGTTAAAGGAACATGCATGCAACCAATTTATTCATTATTAAATTAAATTAAATTAAATCATTAAATCTATTGTAGTAGAGTTCTAATGAAAAGTTTTATTATCAGTATTTTTCATTTCAAGATATAATTGAGTGGAAATCAATATAGCAGTGTGGATAATTGCTAATTCTTTTTAAAATAATGGAATCATTCACAGAGACAACCTCCCCCAACAGTTAGCAATTGAATCACAGAAAATATCTAATTGCTTATGAAGAAGAAAATAGTGTCTATGTCTGCTGCTTTGGGCCAGCTATGATGGATGCCTAAGAGTAGCTTGAATTGGTATTAATTTGGGTACATACATGAAGTATCTAAGCAATAAACTGATTAGAGCACCAAGAATTACACAGAGACAAAAATGATCACAGTATGCTGATGCTTGGCAGAGACTCTGCTGAGTAGTAAGCTCTGACAAGCTCAGAATGTGAAATGTACCAGGAAAGTACTCATTTAAAGGCAAAGGGTAATGTCCAATCTTTTGAATCAAATGGATCTTGAGATGTCTAAAATTACACATACTAATGTAAATTCATTATCTACAAGTAATGGGATTTTTGTGTTTTAGTCAAGAGGATTTCTGAGAAGAATAAAATTTCAAAATAATAAAATGAAGTAAGCTTCCTTATTTTCAAGGATTCCATATATTTTATAGAAATAGTTTGGGGAGTGATATTTTTATCATCTTAAATATTGAAATATATTTTAGAAAAAATACAGAAAATACCTAAATAAATCTGAAATATTTGTTTTATTTGTTGCAGAATTTTCTATTTACATTGTGAAGATGTATCTTTGCCAAGGCTTCTTGTGATTGGTTTAATAAAGAGCTGAGCGTCCAACAGCTAGCCAAGAAGAGGTTAGGTGGGACTTCTGGGAACAGAGAGGACTTGGGAAAGAAGAAGGCAGAGTTGCCAAGAAGACACAGAGAGAAGACATGGAAGAAACAGGATGGGTAATATGTGACAGAACATAGATTAATAGAAATGGGTTAACTTAAGTTGTGAGAACTAGTGGGACAAACCTAAGCTAAGGCTGAGCTGTCATAACTAATAAGTTTCTGTACCATTATTTATGAACTAGTAGCCCACAGAAAAATCTGACATTTATTAAATTGATGGTAACCAATTTCTATGAGTACTTCATAATTTACGATTTAGGCCTGGTTATACCGGAAGAAACTCATTTCTAATTGTAGTCTTGGCTGGGATATATAGCTCCCTACTATTGTTTGGTCAGATGGAAACTGAGTGTTTTCTATCAGCCTTTCTCTCTCTCTCTCTCTCTTTCCTTCTTTCTTTCTTCTCTCCACATGTATGGATATATATATGGTGATATTTTCTTTTGTATTAAAATGTTATTTGTATAATAAATAAAGTTGCCTGGGGGTCAGAGCTATTAGCAAGCCATAGGAAAGCAGGGCAGTGGTGGTGTACAGTTTGTGATCATAGCACTTGGTAGACAGAGCTAAGTAAGTCTCTGTGTGTTCAGGGATACAGCCAGCATTGGATACACATGCCTTTAATCTCATTACCAACCATAGAACACCTGGAGGTCTATACAGATAGGCCGTAATGAGGCAGTCCTGTGGTTGGGTTTACAACCAATGAGAAGGCAGAACAGAGACTCTATAAAAAGACTTTAACCCAGAAAGCCTGGCTCCTTCGGAGAGGTAGGACCACTGCAGGAGGAGGAAGGGTAAGGTTTTGGCTCTTAGCTCTGACCTCTTGGCTTTCTTCTTTGCATTGGTTCTGTGTTTCTTATTTATACGACGGTTGGATACATCTACATCTGGCGCCCAACGTGACAAGAATCCATTAAAAACTGCTTGCCTTGACTTGGCCGCGGGTCCGGTTTCCGGCCTGAGTGGCCCGGCTCCTTAGCTCGGGCCTAGGTCTGACTGACCCGCAGCTGTTGCTACTTGCTTAAAGCTAGTGTTACAAACAACTTAGGCCTGCCCTGCTGAACAGGTCTGCCCTGCTGAACAGCTAAAGCTTGACTTGGCTCAAGCGGCTACGGCTTTTTTGCTCTCTCTCTCTCTCTCTGTATTCACACCTCGAACACCAGGTGGCTGTTTTGAAATTCCCTCGAATTTCTACTGTTCT
>CABHPQ010152362.1:0-19955 GCA_902168405.1 Peromyscus aztecus | reverse complement strand
ATATATATATATATATATATATATATATATATACATGCAATACCAATCAATGAAAAAAAGAAGCCATGAGTTTGAAGTAAAAGTAGGGACATTTAAGATGGTTTGGAGGGAGGAAAAAGAAAGGAGAAATACAGTGATTATATTATTATCTCAAAGGTATTTAAAACCTTCCACTGAAAAATAAGCAAATAAAATAGCATACAATTAGTTTGGTCAACCTTAGATACTCTATTGACCCATAGAATGCTAAAAGTTATTTTGAGTAGATTTATGAAGAAGAGACCTCCAAATAAACAAACAAGTATAACACTCAAACCTTGAAAACTCATGTTTGCCCAGCGTGTTTCTCTACACAGCAATCAATATGGTTTCTGGGAATATACATTTGATCAGTCAGGTCCTCTATTAGGAGGAGTTTGATAACTACTTCTTTGATCCAGTATATACAGATTTGCGGGCATACAGCCCAGAACAGTCTTTGCTGTTTACACTCTCAAACAACAAGGCTTTGCCTCTGGTCACAGGCTCAATGAGGGCACGTCCATTCTCTTGAACATATTAGACTGTCTTATCTTCATCTCTCTGTATGTATTGTCCTGTGTATGTGGGCATTTCATCTTGCCTACTTACTCTGTCAAACTAAGAGGAAATCCATCTACACTCTGCTCATTCCCCAGAGGTATCCCAAACACCATTTATTGTAGAGAGGATTCATCCGACCTGGTGTCAGTCCTCCACTCCTTGGTAAGACTCAGCACTCCCTGTTACTCCTCCTATAAACATGGATCAGGCATTCTTGTGTTGCCCTCCATTTCTATCCATGTATTTGGTTTACTCTGTCCTTCCCTATGTCGTCTAAGATCCAAAAGGACACACTACATAGTATTTTTCCACTTCATGTTTTCAGTTGCTAATTATGTTTTAAATTACAGTGAATGGGTTTAAGACTTGCTCAACATTTGTCATGAAGCATTAAAAGACAGAAGATAATGAAAATTGAAGTTAAGTAGGTGGGGCTGATTTTGTCCCATGAGCAACAGTTCAGGCAGGAACAAACTAACAGATCTAACTATGATGGAAACCAGTGTGGTCGCAAAGACAGGGGATGATAGTAACCTTTTTTACCCCAATTTATTCTCATCATTTTACTTTCTTGAAGAGGAAGGGGGCTAACTCCTAGCAGTTCTGATTCTCAGACAGAAACCAATATCCAAGCTGTTGGAGAAACACTCCCACGTTCTAGTGGAGGATGCCCAATTCAGGGCGATCTCCTTGGCAAGCCCCTGGAGGCCACCGTTCTTCCCCTGAAATCTCCAGGGTTGTCCTCTGTCCCTATTAGCCTCTGAGGAGCCATTCTCGTGCTTCACCAAGAACAAGTGTGTGACAGCTGCGGTTTCACGGCTCTCCATGTCCTCAGCAGCCGATGGGAGCAGCTTTGAAGGAGCATATGGAATGTTTTTTTTTTTTTTTTTTTTTTTCTCAGAGCATTTCTGTGTCACCCCAGCTGGGAACTTATCAGTTGGGATAAATTAGTATTGAAAGGAAGGGAATGGTCAACACTGCTCAGAGGACAATCACATTGTTCTCCCTTCTTCCTTTCTCTGGTATAAAAAAAAATCAAACTTCAAAGGGAATTAATTTTAAATGATTAACTATTATTACAGAGAAACTCTCTTTTGTTTCCAAACCATTCATGTCAGTGTTTCCTTAAAACCATCATCGATCTGCACACTCATTTACAAGCTTGGATGCCTCATGGATACTTCAGATTTCAATGTAATACTGGACCTATCAGAATGTCTGTTTGAGGCTAGGCTTAACTATTAAGACAGGGTGCGGGCTTCTGCATCCAGCAAGGACAAGGGCAATCTGAGGTGACTGCATCTGAGAATTATTTTACTAAAAAACCTGAGAGTGGTTTTCATGAAATAGAAAACAAAATCAGTATGGCTTTTTAAATATGTAAGCCAGCCGTTACTCTCAGAATTCCCAGGAGTTTTTTGTGCATATATTTAATGTATTGTTGCTATTATTTGTGTTTTTACCTTATTCTGCAGCATGCCATTGTAATTTATTCCACATATTTTCAAAACTGAGTGAGCAATTTACCTTAGTGGTACAAATTATGTCCTTTTAATAATTTATAGAATTATTATAGAGAATTCCACTCAAGCTTATTCTTAAACCAAAGTTTCCCCATATTTTGGCCATTAAACTGATTTCCTCTCACAGTATCAGAGAGAGAGAGAGAGAGAGAGAGAGAGTGTGAGAGAGAGAGAGAGAGAGCTCAATATCTACTGCTTTTGAGAGCTTATTAACGAGTATTCTTTGATTCAAACATAAAACAAAGTTTTATTCATGTAGCTATTGTATTAGAATTACAGTTCTAAATTCATATATTAAAGGTGCATTTTTACATAGGTCAATTGATGACAAAGGCAAGTGTAACACGTTATTCCTAATCCCAACAAAGCAATGCCCCAGACATTAAATAGGCCTCTGGTCTGTGCCTCTTGCAGTGCAATAATGATGAAGCATTGTGGGGTTCATGTGCAAGATTCCAAACTGAAATGCAATTGTGTTATACAACTACAGCCAATTGTTAGATCCTCATTTGTTTCTCTTAGATATCAATTATCTAACACCTATCAATTGTCTATCATCTTTTAATCATCTACCATGTATCTCTTTTACCTTTCATCTATTTATCTGCCATCTATCAATTATTTACCTATATGTCATCTATATATCTGTAATAAACACCATCTATAATTTGTCTCTCACCTATGTATGTCATCCATCTATCACCCATCATCTGTCTATTATCCATTGGCCATTCATATCTATATATCATCTATCTATCTATCTATCTATCTATCTATCTATCTATCTATCTACCCAACATCTATCTATCATATATATATCATCTGTTTATCTATCTGCTGTCTATCTGTCATTGTCTAGTTTAAAGAGGAACACTACGATCATTAGTAGTGAATCTATATGTGAAGACAGTGATTCTTCTTAGGAGATCTAGGGGATGTGATTGGCACTGCTCCTCTTAGAAGGTCTCTCAGATGGGTAAGGATTGCTTTTGACATAGATAGAAATTATAGGAAATTCTTAGAGTTTCAGTTGTACAGCTATGTGCTGCTAAATGGCAAGGATGCACTCTAAAGAACCCACCATCACGCAATTAGACATTGTGAGCTTACACAGATGAAGAGACTGCATGTCAGTCACTCAGTATGACCCTTCATGAAATCAAGATACACCATAAGCAGTGGATACATGGGCCTGTAACAGTGCAAGGAAGCAAAAGGGTCACAGTAAACAAACCAAAATAACAGTAAAAAGAAGAATGTAGTAAACACAAAAACAGTAGCACAGTCAATTACCATCATTTTCAAGTATTACAGGAACTATTGCATATTCTTTAGATTTTTTTGCAGCCCATTCTTAAAACAGGGTCCAGATCCCAAATCCTCTGAGAATGATTCATGGGACTTTACATAAATTCAGGTGAGCAGCTAACATGACCTCACAGATACAGAACTGAAGTTGGTTTTGACTGCAAATATTAGTAACTGAGTTGATGATAGGCAGTACATTTCCCCTCCTTTATTTATTTCTTCTGTGTGATAAAGTACTTCATTATCATGGTGTTAGGACAACAGAATCATGAGATAAGAGAGGAGGAAATTTTCAGGGAGGGACAAGAGTAGCCAGGCTGACAGGAGCACTCAGAATGTGGACGGAAGCACAAGACACTTACAGAGTAAATTGCTTCAGAGAAAAAAACAAAATGCATACTTGATATTACTTTGGGCTTTGACTAAGCTGGATAATCACTTGAAATCACATACCTGCTTTGTGTGATGACACCTGATCTTTTCTTTTTTCACTGTTCCAGTGTTCAAGGTATGATTGTGCCCTTCAGGCAGAGGTCCTAAGTGTAACTCTATAAAGCAGTGGTTCCCAGCCTTCCTAACGCTGTGACTCTTAAGTACAGTTCCTCATGTTGTGGTGACCCCCAACCACAAAATTATTTGTGTTGCTGCTTCATGGCTGTAATTTTTTCTACTATTCAGAATCATAATGTAAATATCTGTGTTTTCTGGTGGTCTTAGGTGACCCTGTGAAAGGGTTGTATAATCCCTAAAGAGGTTGTGACCCATAAGTTGAGAACTGTTGCTATAGAGCCTGGAAACTTTTAATGATTTCCATGTTGGTGTTTCTGATTGTTGAGGAGATGGTGTAGCCCAATGTCCTAGTGGGACCCTATTCTGTGCCTATCCATCCATGCACAACTCTGAGGGAAACAGTCTGGAATTTTCTATAACAATTATCCAATTTAGCCTGTTCCAGTCATACCTGAGAGACCTCTTCAAATTGCCCTAAACTGCTCCACTTCACTTTATTCTACATTGAATTATTTACTTATTCTTATCTTCTAAAATTATATCTCCTATCTAGCCACCCTCCCCTTTTTGTATTCTGCCTACCACTGACTTATTTTGTCTCTTTGTGGACCTATAGGATGGCCCCTCAATTTACTCTGTTCACATCTAATCACATTATCTGTCTAGATTGTGAAGGTAATCCTGCACAAGACTTATACCCCTCCCTCTTTACAGGGAAACTTAATATGACATCCTAGGCTTAAGATTGGCTCTCTGTTACTTCCACGTCTACTCTGTCTTCATCAATGAATTAGTCTACACCCTTTGCACAAAACTATATTCCAGTTACTAGCAATCAATATTTCATCCAGTTTTATGCTTCTTAGCTGTTTTTTTTGGTCCTTGAATTGTCCCCATCCCTTTCTTGACTGGTGAATATCATTTTCAAGTTGAAGTACATATGCTCACCTCAGCCTTTTCTGAGGGGAGGAAGAGGAGTTTAGAGAATTTTGTCCAATGATTTAATTATTTTTGTACATAGATTATTGCTATTATTCATATTCTATTACTGTTGCTTTAAAACCAATTCCCTTTCATTTACACACACACACACACACACACACACACACACACACACACACACACTTCCTGTCTTTATTTTTAGCCATTCGAGCCTCAAAAATGTTTCTTGAATGATGAAGTGAAGGAATGAATTGGAAGTGTGAGTGGATCCTTGAGGAAGAGTCTTTTGAGAAACAGCTCAGCCAAATATAAAGTCTTCTTAAGAGGATGAGGAAGGCAGTCCTTCCAAATAGTGGTTGTGCTGAATTTTGCAGGACATCATAGCCCCACCTGTAGGAAGAGAGGAACCAAGCGTTCATTAAGAAAGTACCAGTTGATTCATTCATCTTTCTTGATTTTCTCAGTAATACTTAGGAGTATTGCTAAGGATATCATTCTATAGCTCCCCTGGGTTCCACAGAAAGATGCCCTCCATGCATCTCACCTGTATAAGGCCAGTTGATAAGAATCCACAAATGCACATTTTTGTGAGACTTGAAGGTATCTCAGTGGCCAATTTAGTTTGTAGCATTGATGAGTCAATCAACTGAGCTGTAAGGCAGCTGTGAATTTGGATCATGCACAAAACGCTCAATTTGAGCGCCATATGTAGGCATAAGCTTTGTGATGAATAAGCAAGATGAAAGCAAGCATTTCTTCTATGGGGAGTGCACATGCATGTTGATGAGCAGGAGGACCAGTCCTTTGCTGATTCCATCAAGCAGAAAGGGATGCTCCAAAAATCTATGTTAGATAAAACAGAAATCATGCAAGCTTCTGCTGAGTTCATTTGCCTAGAGATTTAATTTATTCAAACCTGTGAGGACACCAGAGCCATTGTTTATTGATGGCTGAGATCTGTGCATTTATTACTAAAGATTTGTCCATGGAAATTGTGTTCAGGGAAACAATTCACTGCTGTGGGTCAATCGGACACATTAAAGCCTGATCCACTAAAGCAGGGAGGATCATTTTAAGGCTCCCATTGCTGCTTGTAGTTAAATAGCCAGGTAAATGTTAAAAGGCCAAACAAATTTCATTGCCCTGGGCATGAGCTAATGGCCAAAGGGATCAAGAAGTCAGCATATGTCAAGCCTCTGACTTCTGGTCTCAAAGAAACCAGGTTATTGCCTGATACCTTCTAGCAGTCATTTGGTAGAGGTGTCTTGGACCTTGTCTGACTCAGTGAGTGCTAGTCTTTTGTGCTTCCGTTGAGATATGGCTTGGACTAAAGTCCCATCTGTAGAGTTAGACAGAACTTAAAATGAGAAAACTGTCTGTAATGTTTCTGTTTTCCACTTTAACTCTATTTTCATATTTCTTGTTAGGCATCCTGAAATTTTATGTTCCCTCTCTGACACAGGACTACCCCTTTTCCCTGGAACTTCTTCTCAAAGATCTCTCAGTGCTGCTTAAGTGTATGACCTTTCTTTGCATCTCTCCATGTCCCAGTGAAAGACCTTGCCCTTTCCTCTTAAAAGGAAGAAGGCTTCAGAAGAATAACATATCAGGCTGTGTGCCAGCCTCCCGCCTATGAACACCATACACACACACACACACACACACACACACACACACACACACACACACTACACAAGATAATTGATTTATCAAAATATGTCCTACCTATGTTTATAAGCCTCTGATTACTTTAATATGTAGAAAAACTAATTCTGTAAATACAGGTACCATTGGTGTGTATGAATAAACATATCTCAGCAAAGGGAGCTGTGGAGTCTAAAACATCCCCCTTTCATAGGTGAAGTCATTTGACTCTGAAATTTGCTGTCAAAAAAGATTAGGAAAAACCTTAATGCCAAAGAACTTTTGTAACAATGCTTTCAATTCTTCTTTCTTTGCCAAAAAGCCTTCCCTTGTATTTCAGCTAAGAGTAGACCTTCCATAGAGATTGCAAAGAAAAGAAAGTAGTACCAGCTCTCCAGCTCTGATTTGAGAGATGCTGTGGAGTTTCTCTGGACTCTGGGATTTCTGATAAATTTGCTCAAAGTTTTCACCCATGTTTGACTTCTGGATATTTTTCATGTTATGACTCCCCTAATCCAGAACCATTTCTACAGCCCTGTACTATTGCTTTTAATGGTGTCAATTGAAAAAGAAAAATACAGATAATGTTTTCTAGCCACCAAAGGTATCTTGGTTTTCAGAAGGCCAGAGATTGGCTCCAGGACTTGTAAGCAGGATGGAGGGTGTATCACCTTGTGTCCCTGAAACCTAGCCAACTTTGGCTAATGGTGCCCAAAAGTCATTTCCTGGCTTCCGCACATGGCTGGATGTGGATGGATCAATGGCACCAGTTCCCGACAGCCACCTCCCAGATGAGCATGGCCATATGGATGCAGAGCTGGAAGGGAGGCTGTGATGAGTTTGGAGCGGCGAATATGAATGAGGAAAGAAGTGATTTGAGCCAGGCTGCTAGGGAAAGCAGGGCACAAATGAGGACAAATGGGTAAGAGGAAGCAGTTTGTGGCTGGAATGAGGGCAAGCAAGCTTTTGGGGCTCTGCCTCCTTTCGGTTGTGACCTTGGAGATGTGACTCCTTTTCTCTAAGGTAATTTTTAAACTGCATAAAATGAAAATGAATTTTACCCTTTATTACAGCTCTTGCAGTTATAGAATTCCGGGGTTTGGAGGAATCAAACGATATTTTATCAAATAACTAGTCTGTACCTTATTTGCAGTATACAGAAACACATCTCAAAAGATAATCACTGACACATGATATACAAAGAACCCCAATCTGCCCTATAGAATCTTCTAAAACAACTGAATTACTAACAATGCTAAAATTAACGTAGATATATACTTTCAATCATGAGCTCATCTAGCCTTTTGAGAATTAAGTTGAATATTCTTGTCACATGTTCATAATAACAAAGCTGAAGGTAAATGAATGTCTCACTTTCCAATGTCCCAGATAAGATGACAGGTTTTATACACATTGTGATACACAGATTCTCTATCTCTATCTCTCCCTCCCTCCCTCCTTCTCTCCTTCCCTCCCTTCCTTTATTTACTCTACTTCTATCTTTTCCTTTTCCATTTCTTGATCATTTACTTCTTCTTAATTGTGGAATAGCCAAAGTTCTCTCAAGGAACTAAACTTCTCATTGAATAAACTAAAGGGGTTTACTAGACTGGCTTACATAATATGGTCTAGCTAGTTCAATCCAGCCATGGCTATTTGCACAGTGCTGAGCATAAGAACACAGTAGCTTCTTGGTCCATGAGACTAGAGGCCCAACATAGTACTGAAAGCCTAAGGGCTTCTGGAAAGCCCCTGTTCTTTTGTTCACCATAAATGGCCAAAGAAGCTGTGTTCTGATGTCAGTATCCACAAGAGAGCAAGTAGTTGCAACCACTAAGACTGGAAGATAAGCAGGTAAAAAGTTAAAAAAAAAAAAGAAGGTTTTCCCTCAGGCATCCCTATATCAAGGTCACTTCAAAAAGGTACCACACATAATTAGGATGCGTTTTCTAGTGCCAAATCTACTAATCAAGAAATCCCAGCTGGGCGGTGGTGGCGCATGCCTTTAATCCCAGCACTCGGGAGGCAGAGTCAGGCGGATCTCTGTGAGTTTGAGGTCAGCCTGGTCTACCAAATGAGTTCCAGGAAAGGCGAAAGCTACACAGAGAAACTCTGCCTTGAAAAACCAAAAAAATAAAAAATAAAAAATAAAATAAAATAAAATAAATCCCTCACAGATGTTCCTAAAGATTTCTCTGAATGAGTGAAATCTTTGGACCCTTTACAGAATGCAAAAGCAAAAGTAATTGAGTGGAAGAAAATAGATCAAATGGACATGCAACATCAAGAAGAAAAAGGAAAAAGAAAAGAAAAAAGGAAGGAGGGAAACAGAAACGAGTAAAGGAAGGAGGAAAGAGAGAATGCAATGAAAGGACAGAGAGAGGAAAGAAGGAGGAGAGGAGGAAGAGAATGGAAAGGAAGGAGAATGATGGGAAGGAAGGGGAGGAAAGAAGGGCAAGAAAGAGAGGAAAGAAAGGGAGGGAACAAGGGAGAGAAGGAAAGGAAGGAAGGATAAGAGGATGGAAGAAAAGTGGAGGGAAGGAGAAGGAGTGGGAAAGGAAGGAAAGGGAAGAATGAGAAGGGAACAGAAGGAAGAAGGGAAGGAAAAAATCCAGGGAGGAAATAAGGAAAGAATGAAGGAGGAAGGAAGGAAGAGATAAGGAAGGAGGGAGGGAGAGAGGGAGGAAGGGAAGGCGGGTAGGCAGCATAATCCTGCCACCTAATAAAAAATACACATGATTCAAACATGATCACTGATTTAAATGCAAGCATGATAAATCTTTTAGAATAAATCATCCAATAGACTATTCAGATATATTCGAGGAAAATTACTCTCTGATACAAAATCTAAAGAATAATCCATAATTGGAAAAATTGATGTAGTGAACCTCAATAAAGTTATCGGCTCAAGAAAAGATCTAAGAAAAATCGCTTTAAGTTCAGAAAGTAAAATTATACATCAGATCCTCAACCAAATACTAGTGTCTAGTAAGTATTAAAAACACATCAAAATTAACAATCCATTTACAAAAATAACCAAAAGATGAAAGCTTTAATGAAAGGGACACATGGGTTGTGAAAGATTCCATTAAAGGGCATTCGATGTCAATATCTATTAGATAGCTTTGGTTTGAACAGTGAACTATTCCTACATGACTAGGAAAATAGAGAACAAACATCAAGTGAGAAAGAAAAATAAATCAAATAAAAAAAAACTGCAATCAGCAACAATCATAAAATCCTGCTGAATGTGTGGGTAAACGGGTTCATTCTGGTTTCTTGGGAATTGATCCTTTGCTAATGGGAATGAGGAATGTCCCATCTGTTCTTCAGAACAGTTCAGTGCTTTCTTATAAAACTAAACTTGTAATAATCAGCCGACCCTGTAATTGTGTTGTTACAATCTAAAGACAGATAAAAGCAAGCGTTCTTCCAAAAGGTAAAAACCTATACACAAATATTGAAAACAGATATTTATGTGGAGAAAGCCACTTGTTATTCAAACTTCCTATGTTGGGACTATGATTAAGTAAACTGGCATGTCCTTACCACAGACTACTATAAAGCAAGGCAAAATGGCATGGTTTCATACACAGAACAACTTGGTGAACAATAAATATAAAGATTATAATATAGGATTTGTTTCTGTAACACTTTCAAGATGTAAAACCTGGGTTTTGAAACTGGTAGTGACTGTGAGGGGTTCAGGAAATGGGGAGGGAAGGAGTGGGTTCTGTACAAACCGGTGCCAAGTGTGATTACTGTGATGTTGTCTTTTCTCTGTATTTTATCTTTAAAGGCAGTTTCACAGAACAACGTGAACAGCATAGAGCTTAACACACACACACACACACACACACACACACACACTGGATTGTGAGTAAAACAGCAAAGTCTAAATATGCATTAAAATAGATTTTTGTTGATTCCTTCACTCTTTTTTCAGTGTTGTCATAGGAACATGAATGATGTCTTCTTGAGGAAACTAGGAAATATCTACAGAGAGTCTCACACTATTCTTACAAGTTAGCATATTTTTATAATTATTTCAGGATAAGAAGTTTAATTTAACATAATCAAGAAGGCTGAAGAGCTGGGTTGTGGTGGCACACACCTTTAATACTAGCACTTCAGGAGGCAGAGGCTGGCAGATCTCTGTCAGTTCGAGGATAGCCTCATATGGAGCTAATTCCAGGAAAGCCAAGGCTGCACAAAGAAACCCTGTCTCAAAAAAAATAAATAAATAAAATTGAAATTAAAAATATAAATGATAGATAGATAGATAATAGACAAATAGATGAAGGAAGGGAGGGAGGGAGGAAGGAGGAGGATTAGGGGAGGAGGAGGAAGAGGAGGGGAGGAGGAGGAAGAGGAGGGGAGGAGGAGGGGGAGAAAAAAGAGGTGCAGGGGGAGGGGTAGGAGGAGGAGGAAGAAGAAGAAGAGGAGGAGGCAGAGGAGGAGGAAGAGGAAGAAGAAGGCTAAAGAATTCAAAGATTCTTGAAATGATCAGTATCATTTGCATGGAAAAAGTTGGTCCTTCAGGAAACACCTGATTTAGCCATTCTTCACAATGGTTTACTTTTGGTCCAAAGCTATTAGTGTTCTGAGTTCTTGACTTCAGAAATATTCTGTCCTTTTCTATTCCCAGCAAAGGGTTGTGACGTTTTTTCCTGCTGAGAAAGTTTGTGTCTTTTTTGATTGTTAAGCATCTCTTCTTCATGGTTTGATATAGACCAACAACGAGTCATTGCTTCTTCTCTCTTATTACAGAAATGGGGCCTGGGAGACATGCGCATAGATCCCAAATGTTACATATTAGGATTGATTACACTAACACACCTATTAGGCTTTAAAAAGCATAATGTTTTAAGCCTGCTCAACTAAAATACTCTAGCCCAGGCACATCAAACCTCTCTGAGGGGATTAGGCAGAAACCATTCTAATTTATCCATTCTGCAGCAAGGTGTCAAGAGTGCTGCAAAGACGGAAACAAAGCAACAGCTGAGTGAGCAATTTTTAACCCACCGCAGAAGCACGTTTGCTCGGGAACAAGGAATGTCATGCTTCGTGCACCTCAGACACTGGAGAAGTCCGAGACTCCTCTCTTCGGTTTCTAAGTGATTTGTGCCAAACTCAGCACTTCAGAGAACTTGCACTCCCCCTTGCTTTGACTATAACATGGAGTCCTTTAGACAGGATGCGTCTTCGTAGTGTTCTGACCCGCTAAAGCAGACTTCTCTTGTATTTCCATGATCAGCCAGTTGATAGGGTATTTCTACTGCTTTTATGATGGATTCTGCTATGTGTTGTACATGGAAAATTAATCAAAGTATACTGTAAGACTACTTAATTTAATTAAATCAATTAATTAAATTAATACTTAATTTCACAATTAAGTAGAATCCAAACCTTGAACCACTTATTCCTCAGGGATATACCACCATAGTGAACATTACTTTGTTTGAGAATCTTGCAAAAGCCAAGCAAAGAGTATAGAAAAAGTTGATTGGCGGGATGAGGCTGTTCAGGGAGACTTCTTACTTCATGCCTACCACACGGCAATCTTAATCTTAATAATTCCTATTTAGTTGGAGGACAGGGAAAAAAACACTGGAAAAATAAAGCAAACTGAACATGAATTGTAGATATCTGACATACTTGAATTTTTTTTTATAAAAAAAGAGATGTTTATGATGTGTAGGTTTCTGAGGAGATGGTAGATATTTGGTTATCTCAACACTTATTTTATAACAGGATTTTTGCTATGAAGTTTGAAACTTGACTTTAATGCTCACTGGTTTTGTTGTCTTGCTTTGTTTTGTTTTATGCCTTTGACTCCCTTTTGAACACAGAACTAGAATCCACTGTTATCATTCGTCTTGTCTTTTCTCATAAAAATCTTATCTTGTCTCTCCATGGCCAAGAACACTAAGCCCCACAGCTGCACTGCTCTCCTACCTGGAAGAGAGTCCACTAATGGGACATAAAGCATCTACCACAGTTGGCTTTCCTTACGTGAAAAACTTGAACTGTGCAGATGCACTCCTGAAACACACACGTATGAGCCTTGGTCAACGATTCACAGGGTATCTGATTGTGCTGTGTTGCAGGCTGCTTGTAAGCCAGCTATGACACAGCCTGCAATCAGTTTAGCTTAGAACTCAGTTTAACTTACTCATTTGTGCCCTTTCTACAGCTGCTCTCACACTTACTTTCAAAATATAACTGAAGAGCTGTGATAGAAATCACATGACCTGTAATAGTTACTGACCCTCCATAGACAGAAAACACAGTTCCCTGCTGTATAGAGAGGTAAACATGAAGCTGTCACAGCTGAGCCAAATCAACTTAATTAAGCTTGAAAACTTGATTGGTTTAAAAGGAAACAAAAAACAAAACAAAAAACCTCTACTACATTTTACCTATGTCTGGAATGTGATGGCCTGGCTGGATCAATCTGCAGCCCATTGCAATCATTATCTGCCTCCCTACTTTCCTTTCTGCTTTCTGCTCCATCAGTCTGTTGGAGTTTCTCACTTCTCTGCTCGCAGTGAAATCCTAAAGCCATTTGTTTGTCTAAGACAACGTGTTTTCAGGCAACCACCTCCAGGATCACAGTGTGGGTATGTTCATACTGAACGTCTTAAAAAAGGAATGGTGAATAAGCCTTGTACCAAACCCCATCTGAAATCTTTCCCTTAAACTCCATTGTGAAGAATCTACCTTCCTTGATTTCTCCCTTCTTGAAAATAATAAGGTAAACCTATAGGTCAGAAATATGATATGATATACAATTATGAAATTTTTGGTTTATTGTAAGAAAAAGAAAGTTGGAAAAGTTATAAAGATAATAATATTTCAAGCGTATTGTAGAATGTGAAATATTCATACAAATGCTCTCATCGAAGCTTCTAGAAGGCAGACACACTGTCGACCAGTGTTTGCTGAATTCTGGTCAGGAAGGTCCATCTTCACTCCTGCATCTATAATGGATGCTTTGGTATGTTTTAAAACATAACTCAGAATATTGTGAGAATATACTCCACATCCTAATAGTGCAATTTCAGAGCAGGACCATAAACTTTCAAAGAATTCCCATTAATGGAAATTTCCACTCTTATTTTTTATCATTCAAAATGAATATCAAATATAACATATGTGTTAGGATAATTATATATTCTCAATCATTTCAGATTGATATTTACTTTATATTCTCCAAGTCCACAAGAAACAAAAAACCTCTACTACATGTTTGTTATAAAATGATAAGAAAACAAATGATCATTTGCCAATCCTCCCATACACTCATTTATATTTCACTTGTAGGAGTTATCATAATAACATATTAATAACAGAAAGAAGAATAACAAAGGTAAATAATAAAATGTTCTTATATTGAGGACTTCTAAAATGAATTTGCACATGTTTTAGTTTAGCTTCTTATATATTGAATAAATGGATTAAACGTTTTAGTGTATGTATGTGCCAAAGCATGCATGTGAAAGTCACAACATAATTCTCAGGAGTTGGTTCTTTCTTTCCATCACTGGTTGCAGGATTGAACTCAGATTTCCAATACTGTGCATGAAGAGCTTCTACCCTTTCAGACATCCTTCATTCACTTTGATGCATGTGTTCATTGAGCTCCTTGTTAAGTGTGGTAAGCAACACTACCATAAACATTAAGAAAAAAAAGGCATTGCTAAAAATATATTCTAAAAATAATTTCTGAAATATATATTTCTAAAAAAAAGTATTTCTCCTGGAAAAATAAGTAGAAGTACAACATCCATAATGTTCTCTAAATCCTTTTATAGGTTTTAATTTATTTTTGTATAGCTCAAGGGCAGGCAAAGTTTTTGGAAAGATAAATACTCTTCTATGTTTGCATTCAACATGAGATCCGAGTCCCATCTCCTTGGCCTTCACTTTTTCCTTCTCTTCTCCCTACCTTTAAGAACAAAATACTATTGGCATGTGTATCATAGAAAAGAGACATTGAAACATGGATGGCAGTTTGTGGGTCCTTGCTGGATATATGACTTGGATAAGCACATATATTCTGTGAAGATGACTGTTAATTCTATCTGTGATGTCTTTTAGTTGTTTCCTTCTTGTTGTACTTTTCTGTTTTTAAAAATAGTCCCTTAAATTATTTATTAAAATAATTTTCCCAAGTTAGCCATTTTTTTTTTCAGAATTCCATGCACAGGTACAGTGCATTGTGATCCTATTCATTCTCCTACTCCTCTAACTCCTCCCTTGTCAACCCTTCAATACAAGACTGAACACAAGTGCTAATGGTGCCGTCTTCTTGGAAATGAAACATTGAGCACAATAAAAAAAAAAAACAGTATTTTTATTATTTGTGTGTGTGTGTGTGTGTGTGTGTGTGTGTGTGTGTTTGTGGTGTGCTGGGGGGTGTTTTACATGAAAGGGATGTACTCCTGAAGGACGGAATTAAGTATCGCATTCCTTGGAGCTAGAGTTACAGGTGGCTTGGCATTGGACGTGGGTCCTCTTCAAGAGCAGCATAAGCTTTTTCTATTATGTTATGTTTTATTTTTAATACATTTTAAATTAAAATATAATTACACTATTTTCCTTCTTCCATTTCCTCCCTTTAATTCCTCCCATGTCCCTTCCTTCCAACCATCCCATCTTCCTCTCAAATTGATGGCCTCTTTTTCTTATTTTATTATTGTTACACACACACACACACACATACACACACACACACACACACACACACGATGAGTTCATTTTAGTTGTTTATGTGTATATAATTTCAGAGCTGATCACTTAGTATTGGATAACTGGTTAGAGGTTCTTCCCTTCAAGAAACTAATTCTGCCTCTTGCAGCAGTCTATGGTTCTTTGTCAAGGGGTGGGACCATGCGAGAGTCCCAGTTTCCCTTTTCCACCTCAGTATGTCTATTATGTTGTAAATGTTCAGGTCTTGCTTCATAGCTATTTCTAGGACCAGTGTCATAGCAGACTTTCTGGGTCTCTGGCTCTCACATCTTTACACCCCATCTCTTCTGCTATCTTCTGAGCCTTAGGTGCAGGAGTCATGTTGAAGATGTGTTCACTAGGACTTGACTCTCATGATACGTTGAGAACTTGTGTCCTACTGTGGTTTTTCTGTGGTGGTCTCCATTTGCTGTAAGGAGAAGCTTCTTTGAAAAAGTGGTGAGAGATATGCTTGTCTGTAGGCACAAGTCATGAGAATCCTGTATTCAAATTGGTCAGGACAGTCTGAGTGACTCCCAAAATAATATAGACTATTGTAGCCTTTGGTTGCCTCTCAGTGGTTGAAAGTTAGTCCCTATTGCTACAGACATTGCCTATTTATCACAAGGAATTCAGATAAATCAAGCTATATCTAACCTGAATGTCCCCTTACTGCTGTATAGTTTCAGAAGTACCAGAAAGTACTACGCAAGCTATCAAGTAAGGAAAACAATCAATTGTCCTATCCAGCTGTGATGGTTATGAACCACAACACTGACCAGCACAGCAAGATATCCATAAAGGTGCAAAGTGGCACATGTATGTTGACTTAAACCTACAGCTATCTAATTGTCCTTAAGTCCAACTCAACAGGAGGGAAACAATACTGGGTAGTAGAAGCCTACCCAAATGCCTGGGGCTGGTGAGGTCATGAGCTCTTAGCTGCTGAGCCATCTCTCCAGCCCCACATTGCCTTTTATAGACTGTATTTATCAGACTGAAGATGTCCCAAAAAGCAAACATAATACAGAATATATGTAAATGTTTGGTTTTCCTCCATTATTGAAATAAACATTATGACAAAGCTTATTAGAAAACCAAAAGGCCACAAATCAAAGGTCTTTTCACATCCATTTGGGAAGAAGTTAAAACTCATACAGGGCAGGTTTATAATTATGTAAGGGAAAAGAAAAGCACCAAGGCTACATTTTACCAGATTTAATTTTATGACTTCATCCCATAACTTGAGACATGTTCTTTCTTTTACCTATAAGAACTCTATCAAATGTCCCTGCACTTGTGAATGAAACAGTAAATAAATATCAGTTTTCCATGCATGAAGTGACTTCTGCACCTGCTCAGACTATGTGCAGAGGAGTACAGTTGTGTCGGATGAAAGCCTCCGACATAATATCACACGACTGCTGTAGCAATGGCTGTTGAGTGACTAAGGAAGTAAATGCTACTTTATAGAATGAAATATTTACTTTTTGTTGTTGTGATAAAACAGCATAGACAAAACGATTTATGAGGAAAGAGTTTATTTTGAGTTGAGGTCCAGAGGGAGAGTTCAAAGGACAGGGGAGGAATGACAGCAGATGGCTAGTGAAGGACTTTGAAATATCTCTTCAGTGGCGATAGAAAATGAACTGTCGTGGGGGGAGATTGCAGATTCTCAAAGCCCAGTTACATGCTTTGTCCCGAAAGGTCACACCCCCGAAAAGTTCGATAACTTTTTGCCAAACCACATCACCAATTATGAACCAAGTATTCAAATATCCAAACCTAAGAGAGACTTCTCCCACCTAGAAAATTCATTAAGCAATGGCTGGTTGGAAAAATCAGACATTCAAATCACAAACAAAATGCAGAACCCCAAACATGTTTGTTTTTTCCCCAGAAACTTCTGTCAGGAAAAACAACTCCAAGGAGTAAATGAGAGACCATAACCACTCTGCTAAGTTGCCAGTAACCTTGTCTATGAATCCTCACTAAGGGATATGGCTCTGAAAATCAGTGAGACTAAGAATTAATGGAATGTTGAGTGGAAAGCTCTGGCCTTGGACCAGGAGGATCACAGGTTTCCAGGAATGTGCTATGGAAGAAGGAGTTTATTGCTCAGATGAATTTGTAGCAAAGAGGCAAGCTAAGGGTGAGGTATTTATGTGAGTGAGAGAGACAAAAGAGAGAGAGTGCCAGCTTCTTGCTTCTGTGCACATCCTACTAACTTAAATGTGGCTTTGTTCACACTGGTAAGATTACTGAACTTCTAAAAGCAGAGTGTTAAATTCCTTGCACCCTTTGGCACATAGGGTCATTGCTTTATTACACTCTAGTCATACGATGGGGAAGATAAGTTTTCACTGGTAAATGAATTCAGCTCTGAGTGCACCCCCTGGAAACTCTAAAAGGCAAAAAGAAAAAAAAGAATTTGAGAAAAAGAAAATACACTTTTTGGTTTGAAATGGAATAATTCAATCACAAAGAACTCCTGTTCTTTGACAGGTCAATTTGATTTGCCCCTCAGCCTGACAGTAGGGACAAGAATGAAGAGCACACATTTCCTGCAGAGCACCCCAAGCTCTAAACACCCCACACTTGGCAGTACTTTATTAACAAAAAAGAATTTGACCAACTGGGAAAAAAGCCCCATTGGCAACTGTACAACACACTTAGGAGAAAAAAGTATCCCTATGTATTTGCTCTTGGAATATTTTATGCAAATGTGTTGATGTATATGCACATGTTGGTAGGAAAATAAATGCAAAAGGATGAAGGTTCCAAGAAATGAATATGTTGAATTGCTAAAAGCAACATATTGCAGCTTATGTTCTGAGAGCTCTTTGCTCACCCTGAAATCCCCAAGCTGAATGGATTCCGAAGAAATGCAATAAGGTATGGAATGGTTCCAGGTTCAGATGTGAACACAGATATAAACAGAGAATGCTGAAATGTGTGTTTGATGCCGTTGCACAATGTTGAGAAAATAAATTGGATGTTGTTCATGTTGCTAACACAGAGACAGAACGAATGTGGAAGCGCAGCGATCTGCTGACTTGGAATCTCATTTATCCCCTGCTGACTCATGTCATCTGTTTTGGCGAGTCATATGATACAAACATTCTATTTGCAAATTCCACCTCTATGTCTCCATCAACTTTATTTAACCCAGCTTTTGAAAGTTGTCGGGAGCTCGAACACACAGAGCATGAAGAAATTGATTTCAAGCTGGTTGGGTGAATATTTTCTGAGTTTGGCATCAAACTGTGGACATAAAAATTTTAATTATTTTATTAAGAAGAAAATAAAAGAACACATATCTTGCAAAGAAAAAGCCTGCTGAAATACTCGTACAATATAAAATACTCTTTGGGGACCTAAAAATGCTCAAAAATATGGAAAGTGAAAGGCAGTATAGCAATTAAAACCATGACATTAACTAAAACAAATACCATTCACACCACATTATAAGTCAGTAACTGATTAAGTACCGAGTGCAAGCTGCCAGCAGAGGCTGAAGTGAATATTATGGGTTGGATTTTATGGGGAAGGTTCACAAAGAACTTTATGATCAGTCCTTGGGTTAAGTCAGTGTAGCAAAGTGTGAGTGAGTAAGTTAAGTGCATGGAAAAAGCCATTTCTACTGGCTCCCAACAAGAGGGCAAAGAGAAGGCAAGATCAGTATGCACTGTGAAGTCACCAGTCTCCTCCTGTGTGTGTTCTAAAATGAAGAGCTCCAATGGAGCTCAAGTCTGCTATGTGAAGATATTTACACTTGTCTGTTTTCTAAAATGTATAACAAAATGATTGAAGTCTCCTGACCTAACTTATTATTGATGATTTTAACAAATCTACTTTATAATAGAGTTAACAGACATTTTCTTCTCTGAAACAGATACAGTGTACATATAAGTTGAAAGAATTAATCTTGCATTGCCTTGAAATTTCTGGTGATTTTGATTTGGCAAATTTGGTTATTTAATGTATTATTAATTCAATAGAATATTCATTTATTCAACAGCAGAGTTTATCTCTCTGAAGCTAGAGAATAGTAAATGGAATTTACTATAACAAACATCTGTTGGAATTGATGGACAGATTGGAGAAAAGCTGATACTAAACTTTGAAAGAATTGTATTTGATTGCATTCTTCCTGTATATGTTCCTCAATCTCTTCACAGACTATCTCTGCAACAGTAAGTTTTGTTTGGGGCACCATCCTGTGTGCTCAGCTTTAGGATGACAACCAGGATCTGAATACATTCACACTCACAAACACCGAGACTTGTCTATGCAGGAAACTATGTTTTGATAAGAAAAATCTCCCTACCTTAAAAGCAAATGTATTCTGGATTCAGTTATATTCTGAACTAAACAATGCAAAGAGATAGCAGAGGGAGATTAGGGTTTTTGAGTGATGAGACTAAAAATGTTGAACCTAGCATGTCCTGAGAAGTGTATTCTTTCAACCAGAAGGTTTCCAGACAAAGCCTGGATGGATGTCTGAGACAAACAAGACTTGCTATCTTTACAAAAGGGTGGATTCACAGAGGTCTTTCTTCATTGTTGTTTTTTATTAAGAAATGATAGTGATTGATAATATTTCATGTGCTAGATACAGGTATTATAAAAACAATTTTTTAAAAAACTTAAATATTTAAATGACAAGATTTTTTTTAAAGAGCATGAAACTTCTAACATTATTTCTATCTT
>CABHPQ010152361.1:9695-25551 GCA_902168405.1 Peromyscus aztecus | reverse complement strand
TCCTGGATTATTTGTACCATGCAAATTTATGTCTTGGAAATTCAGGTTATTTTTCAAAAGCATATATTTGTGATTTTCCTGATGACATTTTTTCACAATGTATAGTTTAAAGTTATACTCTTTTTAGGTGATAAAAGAAAAAAATAGACCCTACCAATTGAAAACTGATATAGTTTCATCAAGGTACTTCATATTATGTGAAGAAACATATCATTATCTAGAGTGTAAAACCTTTAGAAGAATGAGCCTTATTCAGAAGACTTGGCTAACATTCTTATTTTAGAACATTAGAGAGACTCTGAGGTCCTCTTAGTTTTAAAAAATGCTACCCATTGATGTAGCAGAGAAAAGAGGAAACACTATTTGTATTTTATTATCAGTTATAACTAAACAATGCTTAATTGTGAGCGATTCACAACTCATCTCTTTTCTATGGGCCTTGCTTCATGGTTTCAAAGATGTTAACGGAAGCTGTGTTGATGGAGATTTGCAGTTGCATATGGAATAATAAAATAACAATCACTAGAAAGTGAAGTCTATTTGGTTAGAGGTGATAACTACATTCATCTGTGGATATAAGGATAGCATTTAGAATGTAGTAAGGAATTACTCTGGTCTAGCAAAATGGCCATAGAAGATGATTTTCTAGTCCATGGCTTCACTAGCCCTGGGTCGTGGGCTAACATTCCAATAACAGGCATGATTTCCTTCCTGTTGCATGGACCTCAAGTGCAATTAGACAGCTGTTGGTTGCCAACTACATCTGAGCGCCACTACTGCACCTTTATGGATTCTTGACATGCTGGCCACTGTTGAGGTTCACGGGGGTTACATCTGCGTAGGACTGTTTAAGTGTTCCCCTCACTTGGCAGCTTACATTATACTTTATGGTACTATGGAACCTAAACCTCAAGGATGAGCCTCTGGGTCAGATCTGGATCAGATCATCTGAGTCCTGTGACCTCAGTGTACAGTGTCTTTTGCAATAAAGGTTTATGTTCAATCCCTGAGAGGCAACTAAGAGAAACAGCCATGGTCTGTATTGTTTGGGAGTCACTTAGACCACCCTGGCCAAGCATTCTAAAGGATATTTCTCATGCCTGGTACTGGGCATTTTGTTAGTCTGTGGTTTTTGTGGGGAGCACTGTCAGTGCATGTGGCTTAACTTCCTTTAATATATATTCCCATATGCATGTGTACATATATATATGTGTGTGTGTGTGTGTGTGTGTGTTCACATAGACTTATATGAATTATGTATAATTTTGGATATATATAATATTATAGAAAATCACAATGGGACATAATGCAAAGATTAGTGGATTGTGGGGTGCCTAGCCCCAGTGGATACATTTACAATAGAGCTCCTGCATCTATGGCTTCAGGAACATCCCAGAAGACAGGGCAGAAAGCTTATAAAAGCCAGAATATCAGGAAGTCTTCTGTGAAACAGTATCTTATAGAAATGGCTACATAAACAAGACCAGAACAGTGAGAATATCAATGGACATACTAACGTGGAAGGAGAAAATCTGCAGGGTCCCACCCTAAACAAATAGGCAGGTAATAACTGCTGGGGAGGGAATTAGCCTCCCTCAGGATGAGCTCCTGATTGGCTATCCAATGCTGTCAACCTAGAAATATATACACAAATAATAAAACCAGACCCATTAGTGTGTATTTATATATTTGTCCATATATTGATGTATGTGCAGTGTGTGTGTGTGTGTGTGTGTGTGTGTGTGTGTGTGTGTAACAATAACAATCAAAGAGGTTAGCAGCTTAAAGGGGTGGCATAGGAGGTTCTGCAATAAGGAAAGGGAAGGGGGAAGTGATGTAATTACATTTTCACTTAAATCTAAAGTAAATGAATGAGTAAATTAAAAAGTACAATCTTATAGGAAACATAAGGCTACCTGCTTTTTTCAACATTTATTGTATTATTTTATATATATGAGTGTTTGTCTGCACATGTATCTGTACACTTGTAGAGGACAGAAGAGGACAGTGGATCCCCTAGAACTAGTTACATGTGATTGTGAGTCACCTTGTAGATGCTGGGATCAAAACTGGGTCCTCTAGAAGAGCAGCCAGTGTTCTTAATGCCTGATCCATCTCCCCACCATTAATACAGATGGGCAGTAGAGTTTTAGAGCCAATCATTATTACAACAGAAAAATATAGAGAGTGTTAAGGAGGCAACAAGCTTGACTAAATGTTCTAGGTAAGACTAAAGAATGAGGCTGAAGGGAAATACAGCACCAGTGTTCAAATACAAAGAATAAAAGTTCAGGAGACCCAGATCCTCTTCCCAGCGAGGCCAACATGAGCCTCTCTTGTCTGAAAGTGGAGTAAGAGAGATCTCTTTGCAATATGATGGTTAGGAGCAAGGGTGACATGATGACATTCCTGGCATGGAAGTTGTCTTTTAAATCATAGTTATCTGACTACAGCAGTTGGCCAGTTCAGGTGCCCTCTCCACAGTTGCTGGGAGTCTTAGCTGTTGTGACCCTTGTGGATTCCTTGGTGTTTCCCTGGCACCAGGTTTCTCCCTAATCCTGAAATGGTCCCCCCATCAAGATGTCTCTTCCTTTACTCTCCCCTTCTGTCCCACCCTCAACCCACCTCCAGGTTCAGCACTCCCAGCTGGCTCCTTCAATTCCCCATTCCCCATCCCCCCCACTCCCACCCCCAGTTTACCCTGAACAGGCCATCTACTGTAATCAGATTGGTGACTACCCTAATTGTCATCAGAGAACATTTATCCAGTAACTGATGGAAGCAGATGCAGAGATCCACAGCCAAGCACTGGGCCGTGCTCCAGGAGTCCTCCTGAAGAAAGGGAGGAGGGATTGTATGAGCCAGGGGTGTCAAGACCATGACTGGGGAACCCACAAAGACTGCTGACCTGAGCTCCTGGGAGCACATGGACTCTGGACCAACAGTTAAGCTAACCTACATGAGACCGACCTAGGTCATCTGCATGTGTGTGACAGTTGGGTAGCTTGGTCTGTTTGTAAGGCTCCTAGCAGTGAGATCAGGACCTGTCCCTACTGCTTAGCTGACTTTTGGGAACCTGTTCCCATGCTGGATTACCTTGCTCAGCCTTGATGCAGGGGAAGGAGCTCAGTCTTATCCTCAACTTGATATGCCATGCTTTGTTCAAGCCCATGGGAGGCCTTTCTGAATGGAGACAAGGAGGAGGGGGTGGGGGGAGAGGGGTGGATGGGAATTGGAGGGAGTGAAGGGGAGGAGAGGAATGAGGGGAAACTGTGTCAGTATGTAAAATAAATGAAAAAATGTCAAATAAAATCAAATTTAAAAAAAACCCAAGAGAACAAAGTAAATACATTTTAAGCAAATCTAAAAGTCAAGTAAATAGAGTTTAGCACAATAAAAAGATCATAGTTATCTTACGGTTTTATGAGCTCTTTTGATGCTCTTAGGATAATTACCCACGGGTTTCTTGTGGGTAGGTTGGTGCTAATGGAGGATAGAAAGCCAGAGGAACACATGAGGCCAGAACAAGGGGGAACTGAACACAATTCAGATTTGACCAAGATAATCATGTGTAGCTTCCTAGATTTCCTCCTTTTTACCAGGTCCCTTCCCTCCTGCCCCTCGATGTCCTCTCCTCTTCCATCCTTCTTAGAAATACTGCCTGATGGGACTCTGCAGGGCACTGCGTTATCAATCCTAACTTTACACTCTGTCTTTTCTAAGATGTGCAGTAAAGGCAACAAGCCAGGAATTCCACCTCGTTATGTTTTATTTATTGTTCTTTGTGCCCGACAGCAAGCAGCACTGTAAACATTTTCTTATGGGCACAAATGTATGTGCAGTGTTGCCTAGACGAGAGTGAGATCTTTCAAATATGATTTTTAAATATTTGTTTTTAAAGTTGGAAGTTCTCCAATCCCTTTTCTCCAAATTTTTTCTTGATTTTCGTTTTGTTTTGTTTTGCAACAGGATCTCTTCTGGGCACTGTGCAGCTGGGCCTGGCTGTACGTCCCGAGTGTTAGGTTTTAGTGGTACACTGACTCTCCATCACAGTCACTCTTGACAACAACTAGGAGAAATAATAATTTCCCAGCATGCATTGCTTTCTGCAACTGTTTATGCCAAAGGAGTGTTTACTTCAGATAATATTGGTAAATATTCCCTTTTGCTACTCCGGAAGTTAATTAATTGCTCAAAGTTGCTTTGGATGTGCACACACACTTATCTTCTGTATAATTATACAGTTAATCCATTTCTGCGGTTTTACAGAGGAGTTATATAAGACAATGAATATAGAAAACAAAACAGAATCTGAACAATAATTGATACCAAAATTATTTATAATACAAAATGCAAAAGAGTTAGGTTCATTATGTACTAAGAATGCCCTTTAAAAGGTACGTATACAATTAATATTCATTGCTTGTTTTTTCCACTTGAAAGTATCTCAGAAGGGGCTGGAGCAATGACTTCGTGGTTAGAAGTAGTTGCTGCTCTTGCAAAAAGATCTAAGTTTTGTTCCCAATGCCCACATCAGGGCAGCTCACAATTGCCTGTAACTATGTCTCCTTGAGAGCTAATACTTGATTCTGACATGTGTAAACTAACATGAGGACACACACACACACACACACACACACACACACACACACGTGCATGCACGAATGCATGCACACACGTACACACGCATGCTCGCAAAGTAACTCAAAAGTCGGTAGCCTGTGATATCTAGTTAAGAGTTGAGACAATGATGGATGATAGACAGATATTGGCATGGGTTCTACCACAGCTCATACTGCCTGACACTGGAAGCCATGGCACATGAAAACAGTTTGCATGTGTGTGCCAGACATGGTTTTTAAAGTTGTAGTGTCTCACAACTGCATGTGTGTGCCAGACATGGTTTTTAAAGTTGTAGTATCTCACAACTGCATTTAAGGGAAAAAAACAACAAACAAACAAACAAAAAACTGAGGCACCAAAACACAAGCCAACAAGCCTGTACCATGGTTATAAATGGGCAGGTTATACCTCAAATAAATCATTACCAGGGAATGGCTTTTCAACCGTGAGGCCTTTATGTCTTCCTTGTCTACAATAATGAATCAGAATATTCAGAAACCACCACAGATTCAAGAAAATTCTAGAAGCAACCCCTAGTCGTTATTCCTTGAACTGGCTGTCAGTGGGCTGAGTGATGGGAAGAGAGCTTTTTCTTTAAGCAGCTCTGACCCATTTGCAGTCATAGGGATAGAATCTGAGCTCACATGTGTGAGGTCAGTGCTCTCCCACAGAGATGTACCAACGATGCTCTTCTTTCTTTTTTCTCTGGAGGCAGGGTCTTGATGAGTTTCCCATCACTACATTCCACTACAGAGGGGTGGGATTCACTCTGTAGCCCAGGCAGACATCGAACCTGCAATCCCCAGCCTGACCACCCTCCTCATGGTGCTTCATACATGAAATAAGAGATGAAAGTGAAGTGAGAGTTAACAATGCTCGTAATAAACGCCGTGCAGTAAATGCTTGTGTGCTGTGCCATAGTGAGTTTCAGGTGTCTGTGGGGGTATTGTGTTCCCCAAAATATTGTGTACCTTAATAAACTTATCTGGGGTCAGAGACAGAACAGCCACAATATTAAACAGAGGTTAGGCAGTGGTAGCATACGCCTTTAATCCTAGCATTCCAGAGACAGAAATCCCTCTGGATCTCTGTGAGTTCAGGGCCACATTGAAAACGGCCAGGCAGGTGATACACACCTTTAATCCCAGAAAGCCAGCCTTTAATCCCAGGGAGTGGTGGTAGAAAGCAGAAAGGTATATAAGGCGTGAGGACCAGGAACTCCAGGCATTTGGCCTGGAGAAGCATTTGGGCTGGTTAAGCATTCAGGCTTCTAGCAGCAGTTCAGCTGAGAGTCATTCAGATATGAGGACACAGAGACTTCCAGTCTGAGGAAACAAGACCAGCTGAGAATCTGGTGAGGTGAAGTTAGCTGTGGCTTGTTCTATTTCTCTGACCTTCCAGCA
The DNA here is from genome assembly GCA_902168405.1 of Peromyscus aztecus. Lineage (NCBI taxonomy): Eukaryota > Metazoa > Chordata > Mammalia > Rodentia > Cricetidae > Peromyscus > Peromyscus aztecus. The sequence goes on along the minus strand of CABHPQ010152361.1, from coordinate 19,525 downwards.
TTTACCCCAATACCTGGCTCAGGTTTGATTTTATTAATAAGACCTTCTAAGATTCATGCTACATCTGGCGCCCAACGTTCGTGGTACAAATTCATGAAAAAGGTGCTTGTGGGCCCCAGCTCAGGCCCGAGCTACACTGACCAGTTGTGGTGGTGCACGCCTGTTGGATTTGCTTAAGGAGGCAGAGGCAGGAGGATCCTGAGTTTGAGGCCAGCCTAGGAGACTTGCTAAGGAGAAGCTTCGGTCAGGACCCGGCTACAAACGGTGGCAGTGGGACCATGGAGGCAGTGGCTGCTACTCCGAGTTGCTGGCTCCTTCTCATCATGTTGGTGACTACGGTGGTGCTGCTACCTGGGACAAAGGAATTACTACTGCTGGATCAGAGAAGAATTGCCAGGACCCTTGTGTTACAAGAAAGCATCAGCAAAGGTCAGTTTGGAAAAGTTTGGCAAGACAAATGGTGGGGAGAAATTGCTGTGAAGATATTCTCTTCTAGGGAAGAACATTCGTGGTTCCAAGAGACAGACATTTATCAGACTGTGATTGCTCCAAACCACAGAGGAGGCACAAAAAAAAAAAAAAAAGTCTGCAGGGAACCATGACCATGCCTAACAGTGACTTTGAAATCTTCAAAAAGACGACAGGACTCCACAATGATGATTCCCCATAGACTATGGTAAAGCCATTAAGCTGATTAACACCAAGGAAAGACTTTGGACTACAAACTGGTCAGGACAATTTTGAGATGGCTAGCTGAGACGATCCAGCCAGACAGACTACTTGAACAAGGACTTCAAAAAAGGCCTGCACTTTTTCAATATGCAGAGACTGAACAAATGATACAGGACTTGACAATTAACCCAAAAATTTTCTTTTCAAGATCCCCTAAAGATATCTTCACCCCTAGAAAGCAAAAAGAAAAAGAGAATAAGATATGAGATAGATCATTGAATCTACTCTGAGAAAAAAGATAAAGAAATAATAGGATAAATAGGTAGATCACTGAATCTACACTGAAGAAGGGGGAAGATATAAAAATGACAAAAGGTAGACTACTGAATGTATTATGAAAAGAAAAAGGAGAGAATATGGATATGATAAGATAAAAAGGGAAATTATGGAATCTACTTTAAAAAATGAACTACTTGTTTTAAATAAGATAAATAATGAAAATTTTTTGGTCTGAGTTTATCAGATGTTACTGGACTGGACATTGTTAATATAATGGACTAGACATCGTTAATGTAATCTTGACTATATGTATTGTATATACTTATTGGATAGTTTTTCTTGTATTAGTTATAAGCTTTTTTAATTTTAGACAAAAATAGAGGAAATGTGGGGGTATTGTGTTCCCCAAAATATTGTGTACCTTAATAAACTTATCTGGGGTCAGAGACAGAACAGCCACAATATTAAACAGAGGTTAGGCAGTGGTAGCACACCTTTAATCCTAGCATTGCAGAGACAGAAATCCCTCTGGATCTCTGTGAGTTCAAGGCCACATTGGAAATGGCCAGGCATGGTGATACACACCTTTAATCCCAGAAAGCCAGCCTTTAATCCCAGGGAGTGGTAGTAGAAAGCAGAAAGGTATATAAGGCGTGAGGACCAGAAACTCGAAGCATTTGCCCTGGAGAGGCATTTGGCCTGGAGAAGCATTTGGGCTGGTTAAGCATTCGACTAGTTAAGCTTTTAGGTTTTGAGTAGCACAGTTCAGCTGAGAGTCATTCGGATATGAGGACATAGAGGCTTCCAGTCTGAGGCAGCAAGACCAGCTGAGGATCCAGTGAGGTGAGATAGCTGTGGCTTGTTTTATTTCTCTGACCTTCCAGCATTTACCCCAATACCTGGCTCAGGTTTGATTTTATTAATAAGAACTTTTAAGATTCCTGCTACGGGTGTCAGTGTGATTTCTCCTCTGCCCCCTCTACCCTTGGTTCTCTGCAACATGACTATCAAGAGCATGAGTCTGTCTCCCAGTCCTTTCATCCTGCCTGCTTTGAGACTGGTTTTAACCAAGAGAAGGCACCAGGAGCAAAGCTACATCAACCTCCCTTGGTTTATAGGGGTCAGGAGCATCCACACATTCTTGATTTGATCTCTTCCACATCATGAAAAATGAATACAGAAACAAGTGGCCCCATTACCACCCTGGCTCTATCTGGCAGACAGCCCCATACCTGCCATGTAAGTAAACCGGCTAATGAGAAAAGACCTCGAGGACACTTGCTGAAGTCACCCAGCCTACTCTAGAACTTCAGACCTTTGGAGTTACAAAGCTGGCCATGAGCTGCGAGAAGATAGAGATGAGTGACTCTGCTTGGTGCTTTTCCTTTAGGAACAAACATCTGATGTGTCTGCTGCCTCGTGAGGTCATAAATCACCACTGATGGTTAAATACAATCACCCTTTCAGCAAACAAGCAAACAGGTGGCATCTGTATTTAGTACCATGTGCTCTGACTCTTAAGCCCAGGTCTTGTCCTGATTGGAAGAGAATGGTCAAGCAATTATTTGTTCATAGTCAGTGTCCTCCAAAGAGGCAGACTTCACAAGGAGACAAGTGCAGAATGGCTCACACAGCTGTCGATCTGATGTTGGAGACCAGCAAAACATATGTCCTAATACTGCCTGTGATGGTTTAAATGTGAATGCCCTCCATTGTCTCAGATATTTGAATACTTGATCCTCAGTCAGTGGAAATTTGGGGGAAGGATTAGGATACATGGCCTTGCTAGGGGCAGCTCTGAGTTTTTAAAAGCCCATACCATTCGAATTATCTCTCTCTGACTCATGCCTGTGAAAAGGGAAGTGAGCTCTTAGCTTCTTCTCCAGTCACCATTCCTATTGACTACCATGCTTCCCCATTGTGGTGGTATGGACTATTATCCCTCAGGAAGCTTAATCCTCAAATAAACTGTTCCCTCCATAAGATGCCTTGTCATTGTGTGTTATCACAGTGAAACTGGGATCAGATTCTATAAATGTACCAAAGTGAGGAAAACACAGATCTAGAGAAAAATAAATCCAAAGTTCCAGGAAAATGTTGGAATAATCCACCATAGGAAAAAGCTGTGTGGATCCCCATTTCTTCAGGCACCCTTTTGAGACCAGCTACAAATCAGAACAGCTGCTCTATGGCACTGGGCCTTATTCTGTTGTAAGTCAGAGTCAAGAGATCAAAGATCAATCAGGCTCCAGAGTGACTCACACTAAGACCAGACTGTGATTAGCTCAGAGTGGCTTTGGCCATTGAATCTGGCCTGAGTGTCATTTTCTTCCCCACTGCCACCAGCAAGAAGACTCTAGGAAAAAAACCTCCTTTCACATACAAAGACAGGTTTCCTCCCAAAAAACTTCCCTCTAGAGAATCAGGCTTGACCAACCGTGGAAAAAAACAGCTCTTTTCTCAGTGTGTAACACTCTGTTCCTAGCACCTGGGAAAGGGAAGGCTTCCCTGAGAAGAGTTAGAAATGTTTGTTTTATACAATACTATCCGGCTCAGAATTTTATGAGGCTTATTTTATTTCCCTGTTGAAACTCCCATCATCTCATCACTGACAGGTACAGAAGTACTTTTTTCAAATAAAAAAATAAAATTTGATCAATATTTGACTTCCATTTATATTACTGGAGTAAACCCACAGTAAACAATAAATTTATCTTCTGCTGATCTCAACAGTGACCTGCTTTGAGGAAATCAGGTGCATTCCTTGTTAGTTGAAATGGTAAGAATCCTTTCCTGTGGATCACCTCTGCTGACACACAAGTCAGCTTCTCATGAATTATCTTTGCAACTTCAAGGGCCAAGATATAGCTGGTTCCTTTCTGTTCTACTCATAAGTAAGTAGACACGCAGTTATTTACTAATGCTCTATGTTTTTAGTTGTTAATCTGTTATTTACACTCATAAGCTCATATGAAGCTGTCCATTGACACAGAAACTGAAACAAATCCAGATAAGGTGGACATTTGTTTTTGAAATGCTCATGTATAGAGTGCAGCCAGTTTACACCAGTCTACTGCCACTGTCAACCCACAGCAAATGCGAAAGTGTGATGTGGTTGTGTGTATTGATTGGCACAGGTAGAGACAGACGCTCACAGTAAGTACTCAAATGCCATCAGCCCACAGTCATGTTTCTGTTCGTTTTATTTCCACCATACTTGGCAAGGGACTTTCAGAAGTAGCTGTCCTGTACGCATGATTGTACCTTGGTTTTGTGAACTACTACATTTCTTCTCTACTCTGTTGACGTGGTGAGCCACATGAGAGGAAACTAGCTCTTCACTGACTTCTTGTTAACCCCCTTATCCTGACACCCATTCGGCAAATCTTCATTGAGAAGCAACCAAATGTTATTGGATGCTTTGTTATGGCTTACTGGCGAGCTACATGAAAGTTCTCCAGGGGAAAGTGATGGCTGTTTGCAGTTCTAAACTGTGTGGACATCAGAGCTGACCCTCACTCTGTGGGCTTTTAATTTGTTTTGACACTTGAGGTCACATCAGCTAGCACCTGAGAGAGCTTCTTTTTGTAAGAGTTTGTCATTTGCCCAGGCACTCCCCAGCAAGAAGACTCTAGGAAAAAACCTCCTTTCAGCTGGGTGTCTCTGACGCGCTGGCCTATGGCAGGAGGGAGTGCTCTGTCACTTTGATCATCTGCTTGTCAGCTCAAAGTGCTGTGTTGATTCTGTCACTGGTGTCACCATTCTTCCACACTATCTTGTACTCTTCCCTCTCATTCAAGCCTGCTATTCAGCTTGTCATTGAGTTCTGTCATTTTGCCTTTGAACTGTCTTTCAGCCCCTGCCCTTCTCTCTTTCCTCTGTGGTCACAGTCATGGAGGCTCAGGATGGCTGAACAGTTGTTCTCATGGTGCTCTGTGATTCCAGCCTGTCTTCTACATTCACACCAATCCAGACCTCTGAGGCTCCTACCTGCTCCCATTTCTGCCACCCAGAGCCACGTGCTCTGCCATTGATAAAAACTGATCCCTACTTGATCATCTTCGTCCTTGCATACCATGCTCTTACTTGTCTAATGCTGCCAGCCACACTCAAAAGCAGCATGCTCACCTCTGCTGCGTTCCTTTTGTTCTGCTTTTTCACCGTCACAAAATTTTCTTTGTCTTCCCTGCCTGACAGAAACTTACAAGTGCCTGGAGACTAAAGCATGCCCCAACCCTCCCCATGTCTATGAACAGGGCTCTGTGGGATCCCAGCACTCTGTCTTGGTTGCATGCTTAACACCTTCCACAGCATGTGTCACATGATCCTGTGAGTGCTTACTTACAGAATTGTGCCTTTCATTCAATAACAGACCTTTGATTACCAGAATATTCTCCGTGCAAATATGTCAGGATATTTGATACATTTCCCCATTTGCAAGTGCTTACCTCTGAAAGAGAATGGAACGGCTTTGTTTTATGTTGTGTGACTATGATAATGAGTGTAACAGACAGCATGCAAGACCTCAGATGAAAGTTGCTTTCATTCATGCAAACTTTCAGTTTTTGTAAAGTTTTTACTCTCTAAAAGTATCTAGGGGCAGAAACCATGTTTCATGATTTGATTCATTGGTAGCAACTAGCAGTGTGAAGGTAGCCTGGTATCTGGAGAATTGAATGATGACTTTGGGTTTGTCATCTATAAATGTACTGTGTTGAGATATGTTCCCTCCAATCCTGTTTTCTCTAGGACTTTTATCAAGAAGGGGTGTTGGGTTTTGGTCAAGGCCCTTTCTCTATCTACTTAGATGATCACATGATTTTTTGTCTTTAAGTCCATGTATATAATTTATTATTGCTCACTGATTTCTTTATATTGAACCATCCCTGAATCTCTGGGATAAAGCCACTGTAATAATGGAGAATGATTTTTATGATGTGTGTGTCTTTGTTTTATTAAGTGTATTGTGGAGAATACTTGTATCCGTATTCCTTGAGTATATTTGCTATCGTTTTCTGTGCTGTATCTCTCTGGTTTTATTATTAAAGTAATTCTTCCTCTGGACAAAGAGTTTGGAAATTTCCTGTAGCATGAATCTTAAAGGTACTTATTAATAAAATCAAACCTGAGCCAAGTATTGGGGTGAACACTGGAAGGTCAGAGAGACAGAACAAGCCACAGCTAACCTCACCTGACCAACTTCTCAGCTGATCTTGTTTCCTCAGACTGGAAGCCTCTGTGTCCTCATATCCAAATGGCTCTCAGCTGAACTGTGCTACTCAAAACCTAAAAGCTTAACTAGTCGAATGCTTAACCAGCCAAATGCTTCTAATTTCTGGTCCTCACACCTTATACACCTTTCTGCTTTCTACCATTACTCCCTGGGATTAAAGGTTGTCTGTCTGGGATTAAAGGCGTGAGTCACCATGCTTGGCTGTATCCTTGAACAGATGGATTTCTGCCTCTGGAATGCTAGGATTAAAGGTGTGTGCTACCACTGCCTATCCTAAGTGTCTAGTGGCTTTTCTGTTCTCTGACCCCAGATAAGTTTATTAGGGTACACAATATTTTGGGGAACACAATACCACCACAGTTTCCCTTCCATATCTATGTGTAGAATATTAAGTCGTAGTGAGTATATATCATAACAGTGACATCTGCTTGCTTACAGTTCCCATTGGTTTAAAGTTCTGTTCTCCCTTTTTTCATTATAAGGTAGCATCTATTATTGAGGGTGAAGTGTACTTCTTATAGACAGCAAAAATGTGGGCCCTGTTTCTGGTCCAGTTAGCTAACCTGTGTCTTTTGATTATAAAATTGAGATCATTAACATTCCGAATGATTACTGAAATTTCATAGTTCTGTTTTGCATCGCTTCTATCTTAGCATCATTTATTTCTCTGCACAACTTCTTGGGTGCACTTACCTTTCTCTTCAGTCTACAATATTCCCTCTAGAATTCTTTGTGGGGCTGGTTTGGTGTTTGTAAATTCCTGTTAGCCTGTTTTTATCACGGAAAAATGTTTCTCTAACCTTTAATTATGATGTATAGCTTTCCCTAGCAAAGTAGTCTGGGTGGGCATCTGTATTCTTTTAGAATTTGAAAGTTCTAAGCTCTTCTGGGTCCTAAAGTTTCCACTGAAAAATTGGGAGTTATTCTGTTGAGACTACACTTGTTTGTGATTCGGGGCTTCTCTCTTGCTGCTGGCAATGCTATCCTTGTTTTGTCATATTTGGTGTTTTCACTGTGACAAGGAGTTTATCTTCTGGTCTTACTACCTAGCATCCTGTGCAATGTTTGTGCCTCCCTGGGCGTGTGTTTGTGTGCAATGCTTGTGCCTCCCTGGGCACGTGCTTGTGTGCAATGCTTGTGCCTCCCTGGGCACATGCTGTGTGCAATGCTTGTGCCTCCCTGGGCACGTGCTTGTGTGCAATGCTTGTGCCTCCCTGGGCACGTGCTTGTGTGCAATGCTTGTGCCACCCTGGGCACGTGCTGTGTGCAATGCTTGTGCCTCCCTGGGCATGTGCTTGTTGTGTACAATGCTTGTACCTTGACTTTCCCTGGATTTGGGGTGTTTTCTTCTATGTCCCTATTGGCTGTCCATTCTTTGCCCTAGTCTTAGATTATTCTTTTTCTTTCAAGCCCATAATTCATAGATTCTATCTTTTCAAGGTATCTTATGTTCCATTCATGAGGATATTTTTAAATTTATCATTGTCTTTGATTGAATGTTCTACTTCTTTTACCTTGGCTTCAAGACATGATACTCTGTCCTTTACATAATCTATTTTGTTGGTGAGGCTTTCTACTGAGTTTTTCAATATATCACTGAAGTATTCATTTAAACTTAATTTCAATTTGAGTTTCTTTCAGTATTTCTGTCTCTTTCTTTATTGAATTCATTTCTATGCCCTCAATTGTTCCTGTTATTCATTCAACCATCTATTTTTGTTTTCTTGGACTTCATTTTATTCTTATCCTCTCTAATTTCACTTAGATGTTATTTCATGTCTTCCTCAATTTTTTTTAATTCTTCAAACATGTTTATAATGTTCTTTTGAAATCAGTGTTTTGAATTTTGTCAAAGTTGTTCCAGTTGGGGACAATTACTAATGGTTTGTGATCTTTAGTAGTTACAGATTGTTGTTGTTATTGGGTTTTTTTTTCCAGGCATTAAGTTGTTGGTTGTATCTTTTGATATGAAGTTTTAACCTATCATATCGGAATCATCAGGTGGGGTGGCAGGCCATCCCAAAGTGCTGGAGCTAGTAGAGCAGATCTCTCACCAGGACCTCATGAATAATTAGAGAGCCTGAGCTGGGACAGTAGGCTGGGCAGTTTAGGGGTGTTGTGAGGGGTGGAACCAAAGCAAGTAGCTCTCTTGCCTTTCACAGTGGGGAGCAGCAGAGTGTCCTAAGCCCAGGATGGGGGAGGAGGTCCCATGTCATAGAGCTGAGGGCATAGATAGAGTAGTCGGGTAGGGAAAGCAGAGGGAGGGTGATAGTAGATTTGGTCTCTTGCTATGACTAGCTTGTGGGCTGAGCACCAGTCACAAAACTTGCAGCAGGTTCCTCAAGGCACCCGGGAAAAGGCTGGCAGGGTGGGGCAGCCCTGGGGAGGAGGAAGGAGAGTAGCCTAGCAAATGGAAGGTTCTAGGAGAGCCAGGTGAGGCTTTTCGTTTTTATATGTAGATTTGTCAAATCAAAGGAAACTATAGTATGTTTTATTTCTACTACTCTATGTGATAGATGTAGGTTTAAAGCTACAGTGGGGAGCACAGTCATCAACATTTAGAAACTGTTCTTAATTCAACAGGTTCATATATCCCTAGATCTGGATCCAGATTATGCTAGTGGTACACAGACTGTTTGCGGCATTGAAGGTGTGGTCTTTTAAAGACTGTGAATTTGGTTCCTGTACTTATGTTTCTCATAATACAAGAGCCTTGCACATGATGAGTACAAAGTCGTTGTTCTCTGAGTGAATGGCAAAATTATAACAGCTCAGCTAAGAGCAAAACTTTACAATGCCGAGAGAAGGCAGTGTCAGCACAGAAACAAAGCACAGGGTGCCCTGGAGAAGTCATGGTTCCAGACCTCTTCGTGGTGTGATTTTTTTTTTCTCTTAATGCTTAACTGATGCCAAGTGCCCACATCACAGGAATGTCTGCTCCTTTACCACTGATATAGAAAGCAGGGGCCAATGCAGGATTCTATGGACCAGCTCTGACCAAGGCCTCTTCTGTTTTCCTTGGGGTTTTATTGAACATTATCACTGTTACTATTTCAGATATTGTGTGTGGCTGTTTCCTTCAGCAATGACCTAATTGAATACTTGTTACAATGATTTTATGCCCCATGGAGCTGAAAACACCTATTATTAATCACTTCAAGAAAATAATCTTCAAGTCTCGGTCAAGCACTCTCTCACACCTGTAGATTCAGTAAATGATGGATGAGATAAAAAGCGAATGAGTCAGAGAAAACTCGGCAGATACTGTACCACCTCTGCCCCATTGTCTTTTGTGTGTGGGAATTCTCAGAAATGCAGAGGTAGACATTATCATTTCTTGATGTATAAAGGGCCAGGACCATGGAAGAGAATTTAACCTGTACTTTGGATTGATTTGTATAAACCTCTAACAGTGTCCTCATGTCCTAATGAAAAGCTTGGAGGAAATGGTTAATTACCTTCTTTCAAGAAAATTCCCTTGAGTAAAAGTATCTGTTACTGTTAGACAGACTATAAGGGGCACTAGCCTATAGGGGCTGGTGGTTGGCCTTATATTTCCCAGACCTCCCACCTTGAGGAAGACTCTTAACCTTTCATGGCAGACCCTTGACACAACTCTGAGGACTCTGTTCTCTGAAATCTTAGA
>CABHPQ010152360.1:7099-35168 GCA_902168405.1 Peromyscus aztecus | reverse complement strand
TGATGTTTTAGAAAAGGAAAATATAATTAGAAAAAGAAAGTAGAATAGAGATGATGAACATCAAAATTAGAAGACATTGTTGAAAATAATACAGAACACACCGAGACACAAATATAACCAGAGACATCAAATAGTCATATTTAGTCATAGACAACAGTTCAAAGCAGGGAGCAGCGTGATAAAATTAAGCTTGTAAACAATTAACAAATTAATTGTAATGATCTCTCATCATAGTGTACAGGACTACAGACATTGCCATATGTTTACAAAACTATTTGAGAGATAGTGGTTACGGTGGTGCCTGATTCTAGGTGCAAGTCTAAGTGCACTGCTGGGAATCTGATTCAAAGCCTGGGATGGGAAAGTGTACATCAGTGATGTACCTAAGAGTAGATCGTGGGCTTCATGAGCAGGTGGGCTATGCAGTCCCACAGGGCCCCATGTTCAGCTTAATAATCTGTTGTTAATATCATTCCATTCCTGGTAATTATACATAAAAGTTGTACCTGCTTCCATTCTTCATCAATAATTTGCCATGGCCCATGAGCATGAAATTCCAGTGGACTAAAAAACTGTATGAGTCTGGCTGCAGGTGAGCTAAAGAAGAAGGTAACAGTCCTCTTATGATTGATGCACTGGGGATGTGGACAGTCATTCAGAGACTAGACTTTCTCTTCAAACTTTGATGGCAGAAAATAAGTAATGTCATTCTAAGTGACAGAAATGAACAGGTTTATTGCATATCCTTTTTTGCTCATATTATTTCCCTGTATAGGCAGAGAGAAAAGAATAGAGGATGAAATCTGCAATTTGTTTGGCATCCAGTATTACTTATTGTGGTGACATTTTATTTGTGCTGAAATGTGGTGATTTTTTTTTGTGCTTTAATAAGTTACGTTTGCCTAGAGATCAGAGGAAATAGCAAGCCATTTTAAGTAAACAAAGAAGTCAGGCAGAGGTAGCACACGCCCTTAATCCTATCACTTAGCAGGCAGGATCTGTGTGTTCAAGGCCACACTAGGGAACAGAGCCATGCCTTTAATCTTAGTACCAACCATAGAGTTCTGGAGGCCTGTACAGACAGGAAGTGACAGAGCTGGCTAGGAAGAGGAAGTGGTATAGCTAGACAGAGAGCAAATCAGATGGCAGAACAGCAAGGCATATAAGCCTGGGTAGATAGGAAGTTGCTCTTTTTGGAAGCTGCAGAGTTGATGAGGTGCGGTTAGTTCGTGGTTTGTCCTATTCCTCTGATCTTTCTCTCAGGCTTTAACCCAAATTTCTGGCTTCACGTTTTTTATTTATTAAGACCATTTAGAAATTCGTCTACAACTTATTTAATGAGAACTGATGAATGAGTCAATAAAACAAATATATCAAAATATAAATATAGGTGAGATGTGCAACATCCCATAATTCTGATCAGAAACATATCCATGTATAAGACACAGAATATATATTGTTTAATGTTAGCAGTTCTGTATGAATTCATTTGCTTAATATTTGCATGCAGAATGGTCAATGTAAAACCCATGAAAAATAACCAAAAATTTAAACTACTCACAACACAATAATAAACAAAAAACTGAATGAAAAATCAGGACAAGTTACTTTTTTCTGCCTTGGCACAAGGAGCCCTGTTTTTATTTGGCACTGGTTGCTGCAAATTATGTATATGGCTCTACGAGCCCTGCAAAGATACCTGAGAAGACCAGGTCTACTGATACTTCTGGGTGTCACAAAGAGTAAGGTCTGTTTCACAGAGTCTTGGTTAAAGTGAGAAAAATGTGATGAGACCTGTGAGAGATATTCACTACAGACTGGTGAGAATAAAAATATTCAGTAAGTTAGTGCAAACAGAGAGCATGGGAAAGAATTAGCAATTCAGGAAAAGAATTAACAATTCAGAAGAATAAATCTAAATGCAGAGCTAGCAATTCAAAAGTGGAAAAGAAAGAGAGACATTGAGAAAATACCTCAAATGTTGAAATCTGAATGAAAGCCTGCAATCCTGACAAAAGAAATAGGAATGTGAATGTCTCCACCTTACACGTGTTAACATATTAAAAGAAGGAAGGGAACAATCATGTTTCCCTGGCCTGATGGAAAGTGTTAGAGACCTGAGGGGAAGCCTGACTACTGTCGTGGATATTGAGGGTCTCTGTACAATTCTCTAAAATCTTAAGAGAAATAAAGTAGTTGTTAAAGAGAAAGTAAAGCCCCAACGTATAAGCCTTAGCCTTTTACCAAGGGCAGAGGAAGCAAGTGCAAAATGTAAAACCAGTATTTGTAGCCCAAGGCAAAGGAGAGCTGAGACAGAAGCACACAGAAATAAAAAATTGAAAAAAAAATATATATATATATTGGAATATTTGAATAGAATATTATGGTATGCCACAGAGAAACAGATGTGAGAAATTATAGAAATATTCTGGATTTTCAAATACTCATTCATAAGTGACCAGTGAATAAGCAATGTGGGGGCGGTAGCTTGTCAGAAAATGTCAAACTGAAGACAACTTAAAGACTGACTCAGCAGAAAGGAAAAAGATGTTACAAGCATGCAGCTTGCTTTTTTATGATGTATGGTGGTAAGAGTGAAGTTAAATGGAAAAGCTGTGAACTGGGCTTATAGAACAAATGATAAGTCTTAAGAGAAATGTCCAAAACATACATTCATATTTTAAAATTATTAGTTTTTGCTGTATTGTATAGCATCCTTCTTTGAATACTTAAGTAGCATCTAGATGGATAAACAAAAGAATGATGGTGCATTTAAAAAAAATACATCATTTTCCCCCTACCTAGTAATATATACTTGCCATGAGAGAAAACAAGAATGAGCAAGTGTGTATTCTGATGCCCTCAGCAAGCATGGAAAATCCCACTGACAACTACATGCCAGTAGGACCCAGGAAGTAAAAAATGAGAGAAGCAAATAAGCCAACTTGTAATTTTTACTTTGTATATTCCCTGTATATCTTTCTACATATTTAGGTCAAGAATAAGAAACAGAAGAAGTGGAAAGGTCAGTCACTCAGGGACAGTGTTAGGTACTGAACATGATTAAGAATTAATTAAAATAGGGGCTGGAGAGATGGCTCAGAGGTTAAGAGCACTGACTGCTCTTCCAGAGGTCCTGAGTTCAATTCCCAGCAACCACATGGTGACTCACAACCATCCATAATGAGATCTGGTGCCCTCTTCTGGCCTGCAGTCGTACATGCTGTATACATAATAAATAAATAAATCTTAAAAAAAAGAATTAATTAAAATAGAGATACCCTCTCCTCAAGTACAGGGTTCTGTAAAGGGGACAAGGAGGCGACATTGAACTATTTCTGGTGAGGGAACTTAGGGCAGAAAGTGTGGCGGTTTCAGGGAATTAAGAAGCAAGGACTCCAATGGAAGAGAAACATAAGAACATGTACAAGAAACCCAAAACTGACACCACAGGAACTTCTCATAAGCTACCTATCCTGGAAAGGTCTGGGACATTCATCCTTTGAGCTTTTTTAAGATATACATGATTATCTACTTACATTTTGGAAACTTGGGTTTCTCTTAAAATCACCTGAGACTACAAGTATCCACAATAACTAATCTCCTTCCTCTTCACATCTTTCTTCTAGTTCAGTCATTTGCCCTGTGGTTTTAGTTCTGCGTTTGGGGGTGCCTGATTCCAAGCACATCTCATACTCTAATCTGTGCCCTTCCAAGTGTCCGCAGAGGGGTCTTTCAGTAAATGTTTCCCGATTCACTAAAAGAGTAGGAAGATGTACTACAAACATACATAAAGAGAAGATTCTCCTCTTCTATTAGTTTAGGGCATCCATTAAATTAAATTGAGTACTGAATATATGATTTGCTCAAAGCAAGTATGACAGCAACAATGTTTGCAGAATTCAAAATATATCCTTCATAGCTGAAGTGACTTTTTACTTTGCCAGACTTCAAGAATTACCAAAAGTACTTTAGGGCTAGGAATACAGGTCAGTTGTTGGAGCCCTTGCATTCATGAAGCACAGTGCTCAATCACCACCAATACAACACAAGATCCATTGATGCTTACTGGCTAGCCCAGTAGTTGATAGTCAGAAGTAGGAGGATCAGAAGTTCAAGATCACTTGTGCATACATTGTAAATTCCAGGCTAACCTGGTGCTATAAGAGATACTGCCTCAAAAAAATTTACATTGCTATATAATTTAATTTACAAGGGTATACTCAGGTTTAATTATTTAGCAGACACAATTTTAAAAGGCAGGACTACAACATTCTCTCCCAAATTCTATAATTAGTTCTATACAACATAGAACTAAAATAATAAAAATAGATTAAATAACTTTATAATATGGATACTTCAACTCAAATTATATTTTGACTAAATCTATACTTAAGAATGGTATGAATAAAACAACTATATGGATAATTCTGACCAAAAGATTGTCTTTTAGAAAATACCCAATAATTGGGCATCTATTTATAATGATCAGTAAGATTACAGGTTTGCATGTTACTTAAGACATTTGTAATGCATAGGAGCAATTTATCATGTGACCACACTGCATACACTCACAAGATGGTTACCTCTCTCATTTGAATTCTGGAGAGTTATACATTGGTTTTCATTTTAATTGTTCGGTGGACTAGAAGCAACAAGGACATGATTTTTATGGACAGCTTTTCATTCTGAATTCTCCCACAGTCACTGAAGGTTGACAGTCCTATGCCAATTGCAAATGCATTGATTGCATCTGCTAGCCAATCAGAATAAAATCAGGGGCAATGCTTTACAATGATCTTGCCATTTTGCTTCCTGTCATAAAAAATGTTTTGCCTCATAAACTTTAAGAATAATTAAAAAGTTGGATATTTTATTCTAATTTGTACTAAAGCAGTATGTGAAGCAGGCTTGCAAAAGACATGCAATCTAGTCCTTACATCTCTTCTCGGGTTTTGCAAAGAACTGCAGAGCTAGAAAAACTGTAAGTAAGCAGATACATGATCTTTGTCTGCTCAGAAGTCTAGGAAAGTAGGGAGACTCAGATACTGAAGATTTGTCCCAAGACATCTACCCAAAAAGCCATGCCAAAAAATTATAGCCAACTTGTTCTAGACAATTTTCATTACAGTGTGTCAATATTTTTTTACATATTTGTAAATATTTTTGCTGAATTATAACATACACCTTTTATGATTTATTAACACAATGTGACATACAACCAATTCACAACAGGTCATGAGGAAGGATGTAGTTCCCCAGAGTGAAACCTTCTCAATCCCTAATCTTTAACTTCCTTTATCTCAAAGAAATCACTATCTTAATTTTATAATTAAGCATAAATAGTACCAGATAGGGTGATGTTTTTAATGTTTTTCCTTATTTTTGAAGGATGAGGAAAATACATCCTTCTTCTAATGACTTGACTCTTTTTGTTATTACTTTTAGACAGTTTATTTCTTATACTCTAAAAAATTCCATCATTTTAATGCACCATAATTTCTTTATGCACTACAATACTGCTAGTAATTAGGGCTTCCTTTCTAATTCTTTGCCTATACAAATGATGTTATTTGGATACCTTTGTCCATGTCTTCGGGCAAACACATTCATGCATTTTCTGTTGAACATATGGTTAGAAATTAAAGTACTGAATCATATATAAGACCATGATTTATGTACTAATTAGGGTTACTATTGCTGTGATGAAGCACCATGACAAAAACACCTTGGGGAAGAAAGTATTTATTTGGTTTCCACGTCCACATCACTGTTCATCATTGAAGGAAGTCAGAACAGGAACTCAAACCGAGCAAGAACCTGGGGGCAGTAGCTCAAGCAGAGGCCATGGAGGGATGCTGGTTATGGCTGGATCCTCATGGCTTGGCTCAGCCTGCTTTCTTATAGAACCTAGGACCACCAGCCAAAGGTGTCTCCACACTGCAGTGGGATAGGCCCTGACTCATCAACACTCATTAAGAAAATGCCCCACGGGCTTGTCATCAGCTGTATCTTATGGAGGCATTTACTCAGTTGAGACTCCCTCCTCTCTGATGACTCCAGTGTGTGTCAGGATGACATAGAGGTCACCAGCGCAACTGACCCCTTGTCAACTTGACAGAAAAACATCACTTTTCAATTAGAACCTTTCTTTTCTCGTTTATCCCCAAGATGGCCTATGCTAATACCAATATTACAATATAAAACAATAGCTTTAAATGTCCCAGTCTTTACCAATTAAAATGCAGTAAAAGTGCAGTCTCATGAAAAATCTGAAGTCTTTTAAAAATTCAAAGTCTCTTAATTGTGGGCTCCTGTAAAAATCAAAACTAAGTTAAATACTTTTTTACTTCGAGAGGGAAGAGCCATTCACAATCAAATCAAAGCAAAACCAAACTTCAACAGTGTAAATAATGCAATGTTGAATTTCTGGGATCCACTCACAATCTTCTGGGCCCCTCCAAAGGTCTGGGATCACTTCTCTGGCTTCATCCTCTACAGCATACACAACTTGTCTTCTAGACTCTAGCTTAGCTCCACACCACTGTGGCTGCTGTTCTTGGTGATAAAACTCATGGTACTAGCATCTCCAAAATGTTGGAATCTTTTGCTGCAACTGGGCTGCACTTTCACCAAAGGCTTTCCTGGGCTGTCTTCATGGTCCCAAGCCTCAGCTTCTCTTCCTGACCCTTTAAATTATAGGGATTCAACTACTATTGAGGCTGCACCTTCACCATTTTCTGGTCTCTAACAGTGCCAAACCTCATTTGCTCTTCAGGAACCCTTCTCGCCTTCAAAACCAGCACCACCGGGGTTACTCTTACACATTACCAAGTTCAGATGCCAGGGCAAGGTAAAACCTTGGCCACCTCTGGAACACAGCTTTTGTGTGATGACTCCCAGGAAATAGTTCCCTGAAGATTTCACCTCAACAATTCTAGTCTCTTCTTAATTACTGCTCATTCCTCAGCTCCAGCTAATCAGCATCAACTGTCCTAGTTAAAGCAAAGGCTTCACTTCAATGAAGATGTCTTTTGTTGTTGTAGTTGTTGTTGTTGTTAATCACAGTTGACACTTCAGCTCAAGCTGGCCAGACGACAGAATCTTATAGCAAATATGCAAAGGCCCAGATAGTCTTTAAGTGCCTCTCAAACTTCCCTCTAGTACTTGACAAGCCAAGCCCCATCATCTGCATTCCTCTCAACATCCTTCTCTTCCAATCTCCCATAGAACAATTCAACAAGCTTAGAACACTTGATGGATGGCTTTTCTAGCTCAAATTTCCAAAGTCGCTTCACAATCCTCTAAAATACAACATGGTCGGGTCTGTCACAACAATACCCCACTCCAGGTACCAATCTCTGTTCTATTGCTGGGATGACCATGACCAAAGCAACTTGGGGAGAAAAGTGTTTATTTGGCTTACTCTTCCACATCAGAGTTCATCATCACAGGAAGTCAGGACAGGAACTCAAACAGGGCAAGAACCTGGACACAGGGGCTGATGGAGAGGCCATGGAGAAGTGCTGCTTCCTGGCTCACTCCTCATGGCTTGCTCATCCTGTTTTCTCATAGAACTCAGGACTACCAGCCCACAGTTGGCTCCACCCACAGTGGGCTGTGCCCTCCTCCATCAATCACTATTTAAGAAATTGTTGTACAGACTCTGTCTAGCCAAGTCTCATGAAGGCATTTTCTTAATTGAGGCTCCCTCCTCCCATGACTCTAGCTTCTGTTAAGTTGACATAAAACTGGCCAGCACAGTTTACTTCAGTGAACACTGCCAGGCTATTTTACCACACACTTAATCCATTCATTGGCCCACTGTCATTATTGAAGAGCACAGTGACAGCACTTTAAAGATTCACTGAATCATAGTCTATTCCAGAAAACATATTAACTCTTAAGACTATAAACTGAAAAAACAGCATCTTCTCATAAGGATAGAATTTTAGTGAAGCAAAAATAACAGACATATAAACAAAGAGATATAAAAGAAAAAAGAACCAAATCCAATATTTTAATTACTATTATATAATGTATACCATAGTAGAGTGGAAGAATGTTCTAATGGTATTGGACAAAACCTGGGTTCCATTTCAAGTCTGCAAAGACAAAGTGAATAAACAAACCATGAAAAAAATTCAGATATCCCCATTGTTTCTGCTTCCATGGTGTATATATATATCATAATGATCTGCTCATTCTAGTTTGGAATGACTATCCATAAGAGGCACTGTGAGCAGTTAATAACTGAGTACTCAAACCTAGGGACATGAAGAAGTCAGCTACCATTAAGACAACAAAGCTGGGATTATTGAAAGATGAGTTTTCTACTTATCACATCAAAAGGGAAAGAGCTCTTCAGGGAGAGAAACTTGATGAGCAATGTTGACAACATTTCAATATCCATCATGCTACAGGTTAAAAAAGTTAAATAACTAAAAAAGAGTAAGACAAGACAGTTTCCAAATTATACAGTTTTATGAGTGTGAAGTTTGTGGGTGACAGTCACAGGTCCTAAGCCGAGACAGTCAGTCGTGGGAGCCAGGCTGCAAGAGAAACTGATAAGCTTTAGTAAGAGCCTGACTTTACAACAGTGAAAGGTAATTTCAATGGTGTTTCAATGGTGGCATCCAGAAGAATGTGGAGCTATCCAATGATTCCAATTACTCAGAGACTAGCTCTGAGGAAGATGGAGGAGGAGACAGATAACCTGAAAAAGACCCCACAGAAGCTCTCAATATCTGACAGAGCTTAGTCAAGTCCCACTGTGAGCAGCTCTGATAGCACGAAGAGAAGGCTGAGTACCAGAAATATGAGGAAATCCAGGTGGGAAATACCTGCAAAAGAACATGTGGAGCAGAGGAGCAGGGTACAGAAGCCAGCAGCAAAGGACATTCTAGCCCAGCTCTGGCAAACATTTGATGGAGGGACACAAG
Source organism: Peromyscus aztecus (assembly GCA_902168405.1). Classification (NCBI taxonomy): domain Eukaryota; kingdom Metazoa; phylum Chordata; class Mammalia; order Rodentia; family Cricetidae; genus Peromyscus; species Peromyscus aztecus. The sequence goes on along the minus strand of CABHPQ010152360.1, from coordinate 26,226 downwards.
CTCTCTGTTATGAGTTGAACCCTAACCAGAGACCCCTGTCATGCTCCTCAGCACCAAAGACATGGATTATATACCACACATAGAAGTGAAATGAGATTTCTTGAGTGAAAACGGGATCCTATATGACCCACCCCATCTTTCCCTTCAGCCACATTCTGTACATGACTAACTCCTCTGATGGCAAATATCACGATTTGGGCAAAGGAACAGCAAGTCTATCATTTGAGAGGCCTGAGAGGCTGGTGCCTGTTCACTAAGACCGTTATCTTCTCACCTTTAAGTATCATTGACATATTACATCAGCTGTCTAGTCTACGATTTTTCTGTGATAATACAGAAGATATCGGAGAACTCCTATTTATATATACTGCCTAGAGGCTGGGATGCTGTGACTTGTCCTGAATGTCATGGGCCATGAGTGTTATGAATTGGCAGTAGGATGGGTTTATCTTCTACTGTCACATAACTGATTGTATCTATTTCATCAGTGAAGAGCACAAAGTACTGCGACAGAAATGATGGTTCTGTGGCTCTGCTGGACATATTCAAGAATTCATCACTTACCTATGCTGCAATGTAAAACTTATGTATATCAGAGGGGTCAGCATACAGCATCCCTTCTGGGTCTTGTTGGTGGCAGTACTATTCAGCTTAGACCCCCTAGCCACAGGCTTCCCACATTTCCTGCATGCTGCTTTGCCAGTGTGGTAAGGACTACTGAGAAGAGTGACCCTCTTTGTGATACTCCATGTGGATTTTATCAATAGCCCAAATTCTCTTTTGCTGGAAATTTCCTCATTCCCAAGGAGGTGTGGCAGGTCAGAGAGGCATGGAACTATTTACATTCCCCTATTCTAGTGTCCAGAGGTTCACAGTTGCCGACGCCCGCCACTTTCATTCATTTTGTCGATGTTCTTCAAAAGTTACAGCCCACACTCCGTGTATGAAATGCTATTCACAAGCAAGCAAAAACACAACACCAGAAGGAAAACTAGAATAGCAGAGGTGAGAAGCAAACTACCAATGAGAAAGATGAAATATTCCAGAATAAATAGTACAACTATAAAGCACTGAGTATAAGATTTGGGGCTTTATTTCACAGAACAACAGTTGATTAAAAAAAAAAAAAAGATGATGGTGACAGCTTATATCCCACGGCTTGAAGTGTGGAGAAAAGAAAGAGAACTATGATGACGAGTAAGGAAATATTTGGATTTTTCATTCGTTGACAGAGTATATGTAGATGGTCTTTTCACTGAGTAGATATACCACAGGAGAAGAGGAGTTTGAAGGAGAATGATATTCATCTAGAAAAGATCTCTATTGTATCAAGCCACAAGACATGCCAGTTTTCATTAGTTTCTCCACACCCATTACTCACCATCTCCTTGTTACTTTAACTAAGGAACAAATAAGACTTAATTAAGCTCAGTCTTTACACTATTCCGTGTATGGCAATGTGATGGATTCCTAAACAATGAGATTTGCCCAGAAGTAATGCCTGTAACCTATGGATCACCCTATCCCGATATGCTGTCCACTTAGTTCTCCTAGCTCATGAATACAGGAAGGAAGATAATATCGGCTGTACGTTCTTACCACGTGAAGAAAGGCAGCACAACTGTGTGGGCAGAATCAGGAGACTAAAGACACTACCTTCTACAACAGAGGCACTATGCTTCCCGTGCGTGTGACTGTGTACACACATGCGTATGACAGACAGACAAACATGTACATGTACATGTACAGGGGTGTGTGCCTGGAAAGGCCAGAAGACAGTCTTGGGTGTCCTTCCTCAGGTGTCTTCTACCTTGACGATCGAGATAAAGGTCTTTAATGACGAAGACCAAAACAAGCTTTTAAAAATCGAAGAGGGTTAAAACACTGACTAGATTTCATGTGCAAAGGTTGACCAGAGATGAACTGTGGGTAAGGAAATCTTTTAGGGTGCCACTCGTTTACATATGAAGACATTTGTTCAGGCTCCCACAAAGCATGACCATGCAAATAAAGTCAGGAAGGCACAATTTTGGTAGCATCTGTAAACAAAATATGAACAGTGCTGGATGGACAGCGAAGAGAAGAGAAATGGTTAAAAAAAAGAATGCTCAGGTTTTGCTTACTAAAATGAAACAACAAATACTATAGTCGAAATCAAGGGAAGCAGAGAGTTAGATTGAAAATAGTACTTGGAGGTAAAAGTGAATCCTTATTATAGAGATGCTCCAAAGGCAATTGATTATAAACATTTGTTGGGTATTTAAGGTACATGAAGTTAGTGATTCGTAAGAAGAACAGAATAAGAAGCAAAAAGAATGTTATAATCTGAATTAAGTGTGGGCCTTCCATTTGTATGTTGAAACATTATCACCAGTGTGATGGCATTGAGACACAGACTCTGTGGGAGATAATTAGTTCATGTGCGGGAAGGCACAATGAAGAATGGGTTAGTGGCTTATGAAAGAGACCACAGAGAGGTGACCTGCCTTTACACCATGTGGGGACAAGTGAGAGGGTGACATCTATAAACCAGAAACCCAGAAGGATCTCACCAAGCACAAAATACTCCAGAGCCTGAAGTCGCGGTTGTCAGGCAACCCCAGAACATTAGAAAGACACTCCCGCTTCTCTCATTTCTGGTGTTATTTAAGCTACCCATGTTACAGTATATCGCTCTAGCAAACCTGGACAGACCAAGCCAGGTGAATTGTATGCGAAATGATGTTGCTTGTAGGAGAGACAAAAAGAAGCATCAGTGGAAAAGTACACAAAGAATATAACCACCAAGAGATCAGGTAGAATCTCTTAAAGAGACTATACAAAGGCTATGAGCAGAAGGAGGCACACACACACACACACACACACACACACACACACACACACACACAGAGAGAGAGAGAGAGAGAGAGACAGACAGACACAGAGAGAGAGGGAGGGAGGGAGGGAGGGAGGGAGGGAGGGAGGGAGGGAAGAGAAAGTGTAATGTAATTTCTTTGCCTGTAAACCAAACAAAGGCAACAAATTCTACTTTACGTTTCAGTTTGATGACTATATTTTAATTTGTGGAGGACAGCTTGTAGAAAATAGTATGTAAGAAAACAGAAGTGATACGGCTTATACTAGAATGTTTCATGCAAGGAGGAAACAAAAAACACCCCCCACACCCTCTACAAATCAGTCAGACTCTATTCATGAGCAGGTTTGAACAGATGCCCAAGAGGAAAGTGCAAATTGGAAACAGCTCTAGTCAGATCCACTTTGTTTTATAGCTCTTGGCCACTTCTGAAATATTGCCAGCGCTTCTGGATCCAGTGCCTTTATATTAGGGCTTTGATCCTGGGGTCTTTTTCTTGAATACTAATTAGTCCAACATAATGTTTTATAGGCATATTTATATTGGTAATAATAAACATGAGTTAACTGACTTCCTTTGCAAGTCAACTCCTTCATTCATTCATTTAGCAAATGTTCATTACAATTATAAATAAAGTTAGTACTTTAAGTAAGATAACCCACCATAGCACATATAGTAGTAAAGTTGATTTTGACCACTAAATCAAAAGCCAAATTTCTCTTCCAAATAAATATCTGTTGTTTTCTATATTTAAAAAATCCTCTGTCTTAGCTATGATTTTATATTACAAACTAATTAGTAATTAGAGTAACTTTTATTTACTCATTATATATATATTATATATATATACACACTTTTGCATATTTACTTGTAATACACAGATACATTAGAATTTTTTTTTTCAGAAACAGCACATTTCCTCTTCTTTTGACATGTGCAGGAAGAGCAAGAATACCTCTGGCATTTTCAGGCATAGAGGAGAAACAACTCCTAAATAAAATTCATATGAAATTATATTGCAGTTAAAATTAGAGCTAGGCAGAAATGACATTGTGTCATTTCACTCATTTTAAAAAGAAAGAACAGAGCCCCAGAAACAACTGGACGAACTTGGACTTCCTAATTCCACCACTACTCCTTTCTTACCACAATACCAAACCCCAGATGCTATAAAAATATGCCCTGAGGCCAAGAAGCAAATTCTGCAAGATATTATGATCTCCATGCAGTTGCATAACTCTATAAACCCACTTCTAGCATATAAAACTGTGATGTAGACTCCATGAGTTGTGGCCATGGAGTCCTTATGATAAAGTCACTAAAGCATAGAACAGTTAAGTCACTTACTTCCCCAAAGTCACACATGAAGTCTTTCTCACATAGGAATATATACATATATATATATATGTACATTAAAAATGACCTTCAGAATACTAATCTATGGAAGTGAAGTCAGGACACAAAGCAAAGAGTTAATGACATTTAGTCCCCCCAGATGGAATTTTTAAACAATTTTTGGGTATTAGGCAGTGGCTTACATTCAGACTGTCCCCACAAGTGATGCCATCTCTCTAGTGGCCTGAATGATTTTCAGATTTCATTTCTATAATTCAAATGTAAATTAAATGACCATCTTCTGCTTTCCTTTCTTGACAAGCAGGAGAGAAACACACCAGAATAGGAGGATGTATGAACTTATGACATCTCCTAAGTGGATGGTGAAACATCCAAAACACATTTATGAGTATACAACTGCAAATATTTGAAGGACTTTCATGAGGAAAAAAAATCTGGACTCAGTCCACAACTTGCATGCTACTTAACACACTAAAGCTATTACTAAACATTTTCCTTGTGACTAAGAGGAACATTTAATTAATACACAAACTGTTTACTGATCATTTCCAAAGCCAGACAATTATTCTAAACCACATAATTATGTGTCATTAGAAGGTAGATTTTTGTGATAAAATTTATTTTAAAAGTGTAACAATGGAAATACCCATCTTTATAGGTAAAGTAGACCTTGAAGCCACACCCACTTGAAGCCACACCCACTTGTAGCCACATTCACTTTGGAGCCACACCCACTGACTTTGTGTTTCTGTAAATGCGCAGTCTGTGCTTCTGATGACCATTTTGGCTGATGTTAATCTTCCATGTAATACTGGGCTACAATTTCTGATTGGATATTCTCTATATTGCTCTCTCATTTCTCCAAACCAGACAGCAGTCTGTTTCCTCTAAATTCCATTCTTTTCATTCTCAAATATGAGCAAATGCCATCACTAAAGATGGTAGATTAAGAAACTCATATTTATTTGTTTGTTTGTTTGTTATGCCTCATTCATGTGACATACTATTCTACCACACAATCTTATTCCAAATTCTAGTGAACAAGTTGGAAAGAACAAGTGTTTTTCAATACTAACTGCTGATGTGTGTGTATGAATTTATACCTATGTGCAGAAAGGTATACAAGTATATTCTTTCTTGATCTATTTTGTTATTGAGTTATTACATTGTTTTAGAGTTTCTAAAGATGTTTATTTAATGACACTGATTTGACTACATTATTGCTTTTGTTCATTATAGTTATCTATATAGACAGTATGATATCTGTCTATCAATATAATAAATTATTTTATTTTTTTGTAAGAATAATTATAGATACAGCCAAAGTGTGAATTTAAGCATTTCAGGTAAACTTAGTTAATATAAAGTGTTATCTTAATTCTTGTTTGGATGAAAGGATTAAGAGGACTAAGAACTTAAAAACTGAGAAGCCTTAGTTTGTACTGTAATATTTCATCACTTATGCAGATTTTTCACACAGAAAATAATGATGGCTGGTTTTTAGTCAATCCTGTATCTGAGGTTGTTGGTCATCTGAACATGCATTACCAATGAAACTACGTGTGTATATGTGTGTGTGTGTGTGTGTGTGTGTATTCTGAACATTCAATACATTCATGATGTGCAAAGAAACATTCAGTAATACGGACTCTGACATTAGTTTAGGATCCACACTTATTTAAAGGAGTAAGCACTAAAAAGAATCTCACTTTACAGCTCATCTATACTATAAAGTACCAATTAGAAACCAGAACTCTATTACTACCACTGCTGAACTAAAGAATTTTCCCTCTGGCTTTGTTATTGCCATTGACTTCTCATTCATGCCTTTACACTGTTTTGTAAAGACAAGCCTATGTACTTCGGGGAAACATAATCGCTGCCTCACACTGAAGAACAGCCCATATGTAAATTTTTGCTCATATTGATTTTGCTTTTCCATCATATTCACCTCAAAGTTAAGACACACAAAGAAAATCAATAACTGAACGTCAAGACAGCACTGTTCATACAAAGAGCTCACAGCTGTTTTGCATATCTACTCATTTTATTTTATTTTCCATAATCTGTAATGCTGCAAGTTTAAAAAAAAATGTTCAAGTGAATAAATTAAAGCTAATATTGTCCTGCCTTTTGAGAGAGCAAAAATATATTAAGCCCAGGCAAGAGCCTTCCTTTTTCTTTTTTCTGATGCTCACCAGGTTCTTTATTCATATCAATGGCTTAAGACTGTATCATCCAAGGCAGCCATTGAAATGACGGTGCTACAACATTCTCTTCTGAAAGGGCATTTGATGATTTGACAGGTGAGAGATTATTAAATCTTGAATTTGAAATGTTAGAGAGTTATGAAGCCACATACTTCAGTACTTCAAACAACCGTGGAATCCACTCAAACTATATCTTCCTTTAGGAGATATAATACCACATAGGTTTCGATGTTCAAGTGGTTCCTTAAGCTTTGAAAACCGAACACCTGCAGTTATTCATACATCTACTTTGCCTTTGCAGTAGAAATATTCTAATGCATTGTTTGTGAAAATATTTCATTTACTAAGCCATAGTTAACTTGGGAGTTTTGCATTAAAAGATAGGGTGCCAAAGATATTTTCTGTTTTCATATTTCAAATGTAAATGCTGGTGTCTCAATTCATGATAATAATAATGGGAACAATTTTTTCTCTGTGTTGAATATATTTGATAATAATTTGGGAATATGTGAAAAGTGGGCAGCACTAAACATTTAACAAACTCACACAGAAAAAAAATCTTCAAAAATTTATATACATGTTCATCTCATTCTTCTCTGAAAAAATGTCCATGTGAAGATATATATAAAATTATGATAAATGCTACTGACTCAAAGGATGTGTAAATTCAGTTGAAGACCTTATAAATCTACAAAACTATAACATATATATATGTATATATATATGTATTTTCAGCCAATAGATTTGCACACCATGCTTATGTCAATTTTTAACCAAAATGTGATTTGCAGAAACTCTATTGGCATTCTTCAGTGGAAAGAGAACAAACAAGATGTGAATTCAGCCACAAGATGGAGAAACAGCATGTTCATTTAGGGATGTCTCTGTTCTTCAGGAGAAGGTCTGTCTGAAGTAGTGATCATTACAGCTGGAAGGTTTCTCCAGTCCTGCCTGGCCCTGTGGTCTCACAGCCTCTTCTAAAATAATCACTCAGAGGCTTAATATTATTTACAAACTGTATGGTCTATGGCAAGCCTCTTGCTAGCTAGAACTTACATCTTAAATTAACCCATTTCTATTAATCTATTTTTTGCCACATGTTCCATGGCTTTTCTGGTCTGCTGGCATGTTGCTGTTACTTTGGCGGCAGCTGGAGTCTCCTCTGCCTCTGCCTTTCTTCTTCCTGTCTGTCTCTTGGATTTCCTGCCTGGCTATAACCTGACTCACTATAGGTCAGAGCGGCTTCTTTATTAACCAATCATAGCAACACATATTAACAGCATACAGAAAGACATCCCACAGCACTTCTCCTGTTCTGTCTAATCAAAAAGGGAGGTTTTAACTTTAACATGGTAAAATTACATATACTAGAACAGTTATCAAGCAAGAATTACAGTTACAATATCTAGTCTATTTGTATTTGGCAAACTTAAAGAAAATATTTTTATCATATATCTTATATTTGTGAGTCTAAAGTTTAATATGTAATTTATCTTTTATCATAACCAAGGAAAATTACAATTATAACTAGCTAGTCTTCAACTATATTAAAGACCCCAGAAGGATGTAATATTACCTAAGTAAACAAGAAGCGCATTGCAAGCAACTTCCAAAAATCTAGAATGACAGAGACATCTGGTTGCCTGGACAGTCAAGCAAAGTTCCTCTGTAACATTAGGACACTCATCTTCAGCCTAGAGTCTCTCAGTCACTGCTCCCTGTGTCCTGCAGAATGTCTGGCAGTCTTCTCTGTGAAGCAGGAACCTGAAGAACCATCTCTCCTCTTTTGGGCAAAATTTAGTGGCCATTTTTCCGTGGGGTCCTACATGTCCAGTTGATACAACATTTTGTCAAGCAGTCTAGGCAAGAACAGTTTCTTGCCCAAATAGCTAACTTTTGCCATAAGGAAAGTAACTCCATATGGAGTTTCTTACATGCCCATTGTAATCAGAATTTGTAGCTGAAGTTTTCCTGTGTCCCACCCAGTCTGCAGTCATTCAGACCCAAGTAAACACACAGAGGCTTATATTAATTAAAACTACTCAGCCATTAGCTCAGGCTAACTACTGACTATCTCTTACACTTAAGCCCAGCCCATTTTCATTAATCTATATGTCACCGTAAGTTCCATGGCTTTACCTGTGTGCCATTACATGCTGCTCCCTGGATGGCGGGCTGATGTCTCCTGATTCAGCCTTCCACTTCCCAGAATTCTCCTTGTCTGTTTATCCCACCTATAAGTCCTGCCTGGCTACTGGCCAATCAGCGTTTTATTAGTACAGCTAAGGATCACCTCTAACTTGTATTCCTCCTGTTTTCAGCCTCCCGGGTGCTAGTGCGGCAGACACGCACCACACTCATGGTTGATGTTTAATGTCATTATTTATGTTTTATCCAGGATTTTCTTAAGTGTGTATGCCAGTAGAACCATCAAGCAAACTCTGAACCGTGGTACTGGCTCATTCTCATAGCATAAATACAATTTACAGTGGCTCTTCTCAAGGAAACTCTAGGATGTAGTTTGAGAGGACTTAGAAGCAGATGGACCATTAGATAACCCACTGAAACAACGGTTGAAAATAACTATAAATGCATATACAGCATTAAGATATGATCATTTTTTAGTTTAATCTTGGTTCCATATGGATATTGTTTACATACTTTTATACTCAATGATCTGTGTGGTTAATTGCTAGCTTATGAACATTTACAGCTCTTGTGAGCTAGTTGAGCTGAACCCAGAAGATTACTATTGCCTTACTCTTTCCTTAACATGACTAGTGGATGACCTTTTTATGAAAATGAATTGACAAACTCACTTTGATTTAAGCATTAACATTAATAAAATACAATGGACTCGATCTTCAAGGTGTTCTGTCTTATCCGTATCAATACTTAGGAACTCACCTGTCAGTTCCTTCCATATGGAGAGATCTTGATAGACAGTCTGACATCTTTGGAGAGCTTGAAAACCAATGTGAGAAAGAATGCAACTGGGGAGGGAAAGCTCCAAAAGAATACTCCATGATAAAAAAAAATTGTGCAAAATTGGAAATTCAAGTTAGTATGCCATAATTGCTGCCTTCGTGACCAAAGATGTGAAAAAGAAAACCTATTTAGGCTTATGACTGTAGTCTACAATCACGTGACCCCCTTGCATGTGAAGGGAATAAAACAGAGGTCAGAATACATGGCAAAGGGAATTCTTCAAACCAGGTAGGCAGGAAGTATAGAAATGGAATATAAAGGTCAAGGCAAGATTTAACCTTGAGGGATATGAGCCCAGAGAGCATGTGCCCATGTGTCCTCCAGCCAGGTCTCACTTTCTTTCATGCCCCATCTCCCAATCTGTCCTAACATTAAAATTTTATAAACAAATTGCCTTAGTTAGGGTTTCTACTCCTGTGAAGAGACACCATGTATTGTTGTTTGTTTTTAATTCTTTTTTGGGGGCCTGCAACCCAGCTTCCAAATAAATCACACACAGAGACTTATTCTTACTTATGAATGCCCTGCCTTAGCTTGACTTAGTTTCTAGTCAGCTTTCCTTAACTTAAATTATCCCATCTACCTTTGGCTTTGGGGCTTTTCCTGCTCTCTTACTTCTATAAATCTTACCCTTACTACATGGCTTGCTGTGTAGCTGGGTGGCTGGCGCCTGGAGTCCTCCTTCTCTGACTCCTAGCTCTCTCCTCCCAGTTTTCTCCTATATATATTCCCTGCCTGCCAGCCCCACCTATCCTTTCTCCTGCCTTGCTATTGGCTGTTCAGTTCTTTATTAGACCATCGTGTGTTTTAGACAGGCACAGTAACACAGCTTCACAGAATTAAGCAAATGCAATGCAACATAAACAAAAGTAACATACCTTAAAATAATATTCTACTACAACCATGATCACAGAAACTGTTATGAAGGAAAACATTTCATTGGGACTGTCTTACATACAGTCCAGAGGTTTAGCCTGCTTGTTATCATGGTGGGAAGCATGGCACATGCCGGCATACAGGGTTCTGGAAAAGTAGCTGAGAGTTCTACATCTGGATGTGACAGTAGCAGGAAGAGACTGTGAGAAACCTGGCTTGAGTATCTGAAACCTCAAAGCCTGTCCCCATTGACACATATCCTCCAACAAAGCCACACTTACTCCAGCCAGGCCACACCTCCTAATAGTGCCACTCCCTATGAGCCTATGAGCCCAAGAGCCTATGAGGCTCATCATATTCCACTCCCTGACCCCCATAGGCTTGTAGCCACATCACAATGCAGAAATGCATTAAGTCCAACTTTAAAAGTCCCCATACAGTCTATTCTCAACCCTGTAAAAAAAAAAAATCCAAAGCCTGAAGTCTCTCCTGAGACCCATTCAATCTCTTAACTGTAATCTCCTGTAAAATCAAAATAAAAAAGCAGATCACATACTTCCACTATATAATGGCACAGGATATATATCACAATTCCAAAAGGGTGAAAATGGAGCCTAGTGAGGAAATACTGTACCAAAGCAAGACAGAAAACCAGCAGGGTAAATTCCAAACTCTACACCTCCAGGTCTAATGTCAAAATGCTCTTCAGATCTCCAACTCCCTTCAGTTTTGTTGACTGCAAAACACTTTAACCCTAGGCTGGCCCCACTCACTGTTAACATCTCTCCTGGGCAGGTATCCCATGGCTCTTGTATCTCCAACATTTTGGTATCTCGAAGGTAATCTAGGCTTTACCTTCACAGCTTCACACAATGGCCTTTCTAGCATACATTCAGGGACACCCCTGACACAGGCTTGGCCTTAGTAGCTATTCTTAGATGTGCAGGGATATTTCATAATCCCTTTCTTGTATCTTTGACTCTACAGCCAGAACCACTTGGCTGAAGCTACCAAGTGCTGCTGCTTGTTGTAATTGGAACATGGTCTCCTAGTTCGGTGACATCTTCACCAGCTTTCTGCTTTGAATGGTTTCCTTCATTTCCTGAGATTAGCTGTCCTAAAACTTGATCTGCAGACCAGGCTGGCCTTGAACTTGGACATGCACCAGCATCTGCCTCCTGAGTGCTGGGATTAAAGATGTGCACAAGGACATCTGGCCCTAAGCCTTTCTTTAATTCATTTTCACTTTTCTTTAATTCCTTTTCACAAGTTGGAACCTTGGCTGGGTGGGATATTGAGGTCACCAATCCCTTTATTCTACTTAGTATCAGGCTTTACTTCATGATGCATCTTTTTTTTTTCCTTGCTCAGCCTGCTCCTTTTCATTATAGATCTCCCTAAGAGGAAACACTAATAATCACAGAAGTTGATACTAGGATGTTTTGAGATTTCCTCTGCCAATCCAATTAATCCAAATCTCTTCAATTTAGCCTCAGGCAGATTTTTTTGGACAAGGGCAAAATGCAGCCACATTCTTCACCAAAATATTACAAGAACTGTCTCTAGGTCACATACTAACATTCTTCTCCTCTGTACCTTTTGAGCCAGGCCCTCACATTTCAAATTACCCTCAGTGACACTGTCTTCCATTCTCCTACTAGTATGTTCAACTAAAGCATTTCCCTGCTTTCCTAACCCAAACATCCTTCCAAACAAAAACATGGACTATCACAGCAATACCCTAGTCTCTGGTACCAACTTCTATCTTAGTTAGAATTTCTATTGCTATGAAGAGACATCATGACCGGCAACTTTTGTAAAAGAAAACATTTCGTTAAAGCTGGTTTACAGTTCAGAGATTTAGTCCATTGTCATCATGGTGGGAAGCATGGTGGCACACAGGCAGACATGGTGCTGGAGAGGTAGCTGAGAGTTCTACATTCGGATCCAAAGGCAGCAGGAAGAGACTGTGAGACACTAGGCCTGGCTTAAGTTTCTAAGAACTCAAAGCCCCCCCCCCCCCCAGTGACACACTTCTTCCATCAAATCTACCCCAGCAAGGCTATACCTCCTAATAGTGTCACTTCCTGTTAGCAAATACTGGAAGATTTCAATTGCTCAATTTTTCTATAACTAATTTAAAGTTAATTTAACTGGGTTTTTTTTTGGTACTCATTCAGTAGATGCTTGATATTCAAAACTAAAATTCAAGATGTCCTTAGCATTCAAGCTTTTACATTCATTTTTTTAAAAGTATCTTTATTTTCAAAGGAACCAAGTAACTTAAGGCACATGTGAATTTTTCTATTATTTATGCATATGAAAAAAATGAAGAAGCAATGAAATCCAAGCTCTCAACACTTGCCTTCATTCAATTTATTAAAGAGTTTGTCCCTTCAAAACTTTGGCAGGCAGGTGCAAAGCCTGTCTTCACAGAAAGAACTTCTAAGAACACTAATAAAAACGACAGACTTGAAAGTAACAGTAGAAATAAAAGCTCCACATGTTCTAATTTATGGCACTGCCCTGTCTTCACACGCAGCAGGACATGAGGTCTGCTCCTGTTCAGTAACTTCAAATTGAAAGAGTTTTAGAGAAGACCAGCTCATGTTATCAATCTCAGATGCCAAGACTAGTGTCCTGAGAGGAGGGGAACAGGCTGGGTAATTTAAAGATATCTTGACAGAAAAATACACATAGAAGAACAGACAGAGACAGTCTCTTTCTCTCCCAATCTCTCTCTCTCTTGTGCATGTGCACACACACAGACACACACACACAGACACAGACAGACAGACAGACAGACAGACACACACACACACACACACACACACACACACACACACTACACACCTTCACCTGTATTTTCTATAACCCTGTCAGGACCAGCATCTGAAAACATTGTAAAGGTCAGGAAATCTCAACAATCTGCTACCTGCATACTCTCCTTCCCTTCTGTTATTTTCTCTGTCTTCTTCCATTCTATACTCACGTTCCCTTCCAGGACTTAATTCATAATATCCACACTCACACCCTCATAGCAGTTAAACCAAAAATCTCAGTTCTAATCCTTTCATAATATTCTCAACTCAAAACACATGTTATCTTTGACCTATACTTGTCTTCCCAATTCTATCATAGCGAAATCTTCTAGAGGTGGTTAGAGGTCATTCACACCTTGTTCAGTAAAGTCTCTGTATGTTAAAAAAACGCTCATCCCTAAAGGAAGAATACAGCCCCATATATGTACACACACACACACACACACACACACACACACACACACACACATGCTCACCCCTCCCAATGCTCAGGGATCACTACAAATGAAGGATTAAAAACAGTCCAAGAGCCTAAGGCAATAGGTGATCACAGCTAAACAGTATCTTCTGGATATAGGACAGCAGCTATACATATGAACTCACTGTGATTGGGACAACCTGTGCAAAAGCCCAAGCCAGACAAAATCCCAGAGTGAGGAGGGGAATTGGACATACACTCCTACCTGTGGCCATGGAACTGCTGGCAATTGTTAGCTCCTGTGAGTTGACCACTCTCTAGTGAAAGACCTCACAGCAAAAAGTATTTGATAAGCACAAACTTGACTTGAGGGATTTAAAAAAAAATAAAAGAGGACACAAAGTTGGATGAGTAAGGAAGTAGGGGTGAATCTGGGAAGAGCTGGTAGGGTAAATACAATCAAAACCTGTAAGAAACTCTCACACAAATAGTGATTTTAATGTACCTATGATGCATGGTGGCGGCGCATGCCTTTCATCCCAGCATGTAGGAGGCGGAGGCAGGTGGATCTCTGTGAGTTTGAGGCCAACCTGGTTTACAGAGAGATCCAGGACAGCCAGGGCTACACAGAGAAACCCTGCCCCCCCCCCCAAAAAAAAAGATGGAACTGTGGGAAATTAAACACCAACTAATGAACAAGTGCACACGGTGGTAGTAGAGTATGCTTCATGTAGGAACATGGAAAGAACATCAACAAAACTATGCCAAACATATGGGTTACGCAATTAGCTTCATTGAAAGAGTGGGTCACACTAAAGTCCTTTTCTTTCCAGAACTTCTGCTACAATAAATGTGCCCTGGTCATCTTCCTTTAAGAGAACAATTCGAAGAGTTTCAAGTTAAGACTGATTGAAGGGGCTGGAGAAATGGATCAACAGCTCAGAGCACTTGCGTTTGCTTCCCAGACATGTTGGTCAGCTCATAACGACCTATAATTTCAGCTCCAGGCAGATCTGATGCCTCCGGTCTTCCACAGGCCCCTGTACTCACATTCATATACCCACACACAGAGACAAACACGTAATTAAGACTATATGAAACGTGTTTAAAAACTGGTTCTTGAACTTGGTTTAGAGTTTATCCTGGTTAAGTTCTTTGTGTCATTTGAGTTCTTGAGAAACATACCTGAGGAGTCAGACTTTCAAGAAATGCTGACCCCATTCGATCTATCCAAGCCCCAGTTATCAAGCCATATGAATGACTTCCTCCTTCCCATGTCACAAGAAAGAACAAAGTCAGAACGAGGACAGGAGAGTCTGACCCCTGTGAAGCAGGACGGGCTCACTTACTTTCAGGAACAGACAAGACAGGGCCTGATGTGGTAAAGAGAGTGGAGTTTGTCAAGAGATGGGCCAGATATTTAGAGGGACTGGCCAGACAAAAGACATATGAAGAAGACACAAGAAAAAGAAACCAAAACCCAAAGGACTGAAAAATATCCAAAGCCAGTAAAGTATGAGGCACAAAGAACAACCCACTAGCTGTAAGAATCAACTGTCTAAAAGTAGAATTATTTCCCTTGAAGAACTGTTTTTAATTTTTTAATTTACTTGAATACAATTATTTTTTATTTTGTTGAGACAGGGACTGTCTACATTGCCCTGGTTGTCCTGGAACTCATTATGTAGACCCGGCTGGCCTCAAACTCAGAGTTCCTCCCACCTCTGCCTCTCAAGGGCTGGGATTAAAGAACTAGGCAATCACACCTGGCTTAAAATGATTTTTAAAGGGCTTGGTATCAAGCTGCAATGAGTAGGAGATTAACCATGATCCAGTGTCTCACACAGACATGATTCTTCTTCAAGGATATGCTTCCTATCCTAAACTCGATACTTTTTTTTTTTTTAGAAACAGTGACTACCATAACAAATATATATGATTCATTTGGAGAATACTTTTTCAAATGCAGTTTTAAACTATTGCTTTCCTAGGGACTTTGATTCAGTAAGTGACAGGAAGGATTGGAAGGCATTTACTGGTGCTAACACATTCAAGAAGGACTAGCTGGAAACTAGTCAGCAGAATCAGAACTCACAAAGTGGGGAGAAAAATCAGTTACACCCTGCAGTAAAGCAATTTCACAGGCTTTGTAACTGGGATTTTATAAGTGTTTTATTTATTCTTTGACAGTTAAATACAATATATTTGAGCTTCTTGCCTAGGTGTGGGATTTGTGTTGGCTTCCCCTCCTCCATGCTGGGATTTTGTCTGGCTTGAGCAGGTGCAGAACTCCTACATGCTGTCATGAACAACTCCTAATGACATACAGCTACAGCCTTCCAAGATCAGTGCATTACTCAGCCTTCATCAGAGAAGTTACTTTCTGCAGTTAATGGCAATTAATACAGAGTCCCACACTGAACAAAGTGCAGACAGTCAGAGCTTTGGTCTACTCTGCCCTAAATGGGATGTCTGTATCACACTCCTGCCCTCAAGACTGGGGATCTATGCAGAAGAGGAGACAGAAAGATTGTTAGAGTCGGAGGTGGTGAATGACTTCAAGGAAACAGCAGTTCCAAGACACAAACAGGGTAGATGTACATACAAACTCCCAAAGACTGAACTGGGATTTTAAGCACGAAAAACAAATCTCAGATCAGACCACTTTCTCCTCTCATATCCATTTCACAATGTCTCTTACTCTTTCACCTTTGTGCTGTGACCTCACATTAGCATAGCGAACAGAGCTACCATAAAGGGGATGGGGGCTTGAGAGACTCTTTCTGGATTCCAGTCCTGACTTGAATACTTACTACTGTGTAACTCTAACAAGTTACCATACCTTCTATTGTTTCTTCTAATATGGCTATGGTCACAACAGAACTCAGTTTGGAGGGTGTTTTGAGCTGAATGCTTACGTGCCCAAGGATTTCCCACGTGAAGCTACATCCAATATGGATGTTTTTAGAGAAAACTAAAGAAATTTTAAAAGGTTAAATGAGGTCAAATGGTAGACTGTGAGCCCTTGGTGTTGATATCGTTTCAGGGAAAGGCACCGGAAAACTCACATTTGCCCAGTCACTGGTCTATGAGTACACTGTGAGGAGCTGACCACCCACAAACTAGAAGGAGGTCCTGAGTCAGAGCTCCAATGCACTGACACCCTAATCTTGCACTTCCAGATTCCCAAAATTTGTGATAATAGGTGTCAATTGCATGAGCCACCTAGTACATGGTCTTTTATTACAGCAGCTTGACCATATTCAGAATGTCACTATAAAGATAAGGTAATATGTAAACGTCATTACGATGGCCCAAGCACCAGAATAAATATTAAGTATTGACTAATACTGTTAGTCTTTCAGAATCTTCATTTAAAAGATGGGAAGACTTATTACGTTAATTGTATTTACCAAAGACCAATCAATAATCACATAAAAATTCAATTACAGGTGAGAATTAAAACTACTTTCTTTTGCTAATTTTGACAAGCTGTAAGAGAGCAATGCCTTCCTTGAATTATTCTCAATGTGGCCATTAAAAAAGTAGACTCTAGTTTTGTACAACCTTTAGGCAAATGTTAGTCTACAAATATTGTTTGTATAATGACAGGCAAATAAACCCATAGAAACTGTGCTGCCTAGTTTCATGTCATTTTTGAAGAGGGAGCCTCAATTAAGATAATGATTTCACCATATTAGCCTGTGGAGCATTTTTCTTGATTAATGATTGATGTGGGTGAGGCCAGCCCTTGGGAGGTGGTGCCACCCTTTGGGTGGGTTGTCTAGGATACAATAAGAAAGCAGACTGAGAAAGCCAAGAGGAGGAAGCCAGCAAGCAGCACTTCTCCAAGGCCTCTGCATCAGTTCCTGCCTTCAGGGTCCTGCCCTACTTCCCTGGATGATGGTCTACCAGCTGTAAGAGGAAATAAACCCTTTCCTCCCCGGTTGGTTTGTTATTGGCCATTGTGTTTTATCACTGCAACAGAAACCCTAACTAGATAGAAACCATATTTAATGTTAGTGAAATACTTTAATATATTCAGATATGAAAACTGAACAAGGGGGTATAGTTGCTTACCCAATCCTCATAAATACTGAAGAGACCTATGTTTTGTTTGTTTGTTCATTTGTTTGTTTGTTTGGAAGGTGTAATGGTTATTCTTGGTTGTCAACTTGATTACATCTTAAATTAACTAAAACCCAAGCAGCTGGGTACACCTGTGAGGGCTTTCTGTTGACTGAATCATTTGAAGTGGGAAGACCCACCTAAATTTGGAACTTTTGAGGTGGGAAGATCCACCTTAAATCTGGGCCACACCTGGTGGCAGCTATATAAAGGACATGGAAGAAGGAAGCCCTTGCTTTTGTCTGCTTCTGGTCACTCTAACTGGCAAGTCCATTCTTAGAGCCTAGTTCTCCAGGATTGAAGACCAGCTGAGATATCCAGCCTCACGGTATGATCAAATACTGAATTCTTGGAATTTCCATCAGGAGACATCCATTTTTGGAATAGTAGGACCATAACCTGCAGGCCACTCTAATGAATCCATTTGGGTACAGAGAGATCGATTTTATCAGTTCTGTACCCTGGCTAATACAGAAGGGTATGATGATTTTAAGAGCACAAAGCGCATCCCAATCAGCATTAGTATCAGAGAAAACCTAGAGGATGGCAGCAGGTGAAGCCTGTTTTAATTAGTGAAAAAATCTGATGTGTAGAATAATATTTAAATTTTATAATTTATTCCAAAAATGTGATTAAAATTACATCAATAACCAACAGAATGGGCTAGACCTATTTAACAGTTAAGCCTCATAAATACTTCTTTATAGTTCACACTCCCCTTCCCACCTGCAATTTGTGACAAGCCAGAAAAATATTTAGAGCAAGTAGAGCAGGGAACAGATTTGGAAAGATAATTAACCACTTGACTTTGCACAACTAGAAAATAGTCGTGCCAACCAGATATATAATGCACTTGACTTGCAAATGATAAGATACATTTTTTAATTAAGAACATTCCTAAACCATGTATTCTTAGACCTTTTAAAGTCTATTGAAAACATTTTCTATTATGGTCATGTTATTTTCAATAGCAAACTTTTCTTGTAAAAGCCAACCTTAAAGCCCAGGATTAACCTAACCCACTTCATCATCCTAGTTATGATTTTTTTTTATGCAAGTAACCATCACACAGTGTTTGTGAAGATTGTTGGGGTGTAATGCACAGAGCCATTAAGAGAAACTAACAAATCTAGACTCGCATTTTAAGAGAAGGACAGTAAAGGAAGAGATGAAGTTTCCACTAGAACAAATATGGCAGTCCTGAGAAGTGGATACTGGTATGTAAAAGGCAGTGCATGGTCAAAAGCAGCTCTGTAAGGTGGAAAGAATACTCTGTGCAGGGAAACACATTGCATGTGCAAAAGCACCATGGAAGAGAAACCATGAGACCTGCCTTCAGGGAATCCGCTGTGATGAGTGGTACTGAGAACCAGCACATAACAAGACTCTGGGAAAGGACTGGTGGACAGCAACTAGGCTTGCAGTAATTTCTTCTTCTTCTTCTTCTTCTTCTTCTTCTTCTTCTTCTTCTTCTT